>OENM01001334.1:0-17222 GCA_900239745.1 Rotaria magnacalcarata | reverse complement strand
GATGTCTAAATGAAATTCATTTGTATTAAAAGGATTTTGTCAAAATAGCAAGAATTATAGAAAAGCAAGAATCTTGCCAGAATCGCAAGAAAACAAGAATCATACCAGAAAAGCAAGAAACAAGAATCATGCAAGAATTGCAAGAACACAAGAATCTTTCCAGAAAGACAAGATCTGTTTTTTTAGGCAAGAATCTTGTACAGAAGGAATGAGAAAAGAATCTTGTCTGATGTTCAAGAAAAACAAGAATCTGAACAGAACGAAGACAAGATCGTTGACTAGTGTATTCTCTTATTAACAAAGTGAAAAGGAGACATTTATTTTCAAACTTTTAAAAGTAGGCTCATTAGAAACTTTCAAAAGTTGATAAATCGAGATTATTTTCGATAGCATTTTATCCACTTGATAACGGATCGAATGCTTGACATGTTCGTAATATTGTCACCAGCGTTTCCAATGGCAAATGTATAAAGCAGAAATAAAATGTAAAGAACATCTGCTACTTTTGATTTACACTGTTGTACACTTGCTCAGAAAACTAAAGTGTACAATGTACACTTTGCCAAAGCAGTTTATACTTTGATTTCTTTTATCTCTGAACCTTACAAGCGGCAGATAGTATTAAATAAATTATATTTTGTCTTTTAGATTGTGAAAATTTGGTTTTTCTACACTTTGTACACTTTGCAGAAAAAACAAAGTGAAATATACACTTTGCTTACAAAATGCAGAGTGTACTGTACATTTTGTTTTAAATTTTCATTGGAAACATTGATTGTCACTACCCAATGACAAATTTTTGGCTGAAAACTATTGCAAAAGGCAGTATAAGTGTTGGGTTTTCGTATGTATGACAGCCTTAATTATTGTTCAGCTACTATTAACCTTGTTAAGAAAATCATTATTCTAATAATTCTTNAATAGGTCTTACGAATTACTAGGAAATCGAGTAAAACTTGTTTTACATGAAAGCTTTCTAGTACTTGTAAATAATGAGTTATCATTTACGAAGCGTAGAACTTTTGTCAACTTACCCTTAATAGAATCGAAAGAAAAAAGACTAATTTTATTTGCAGTCATATTCAAATGCTTACCAGTTGGAACTTGACGGAAGTAAATATCAGGCTTCATAATGTTCCCAGATATTTAAAATTGTAGATCTAATGTTGATCCATTTGTTATGTCTCTCATGAAAAAATCTCATTTTTTTAATTTGAAGAAAAGAACTTACATAATTCTAAGCTTGTTTTTTTTGTATAGGAACTCCCTTTTAAAGAGAATACATCCTATTCCGCAATGTTGAACATTCCGAAACCAGTTCCGCACACGGAACCAATTCCATCTAATTCCCGGAATTCCGTTTATCATTTCCAACACAATTCCGGAATTCCCGGAATCACTGACTACCAATTCCATGCAATTCCCGGAATCACTGCCGATCAATTCTATCTAATTCCCGGAATTCCGTTTATCCGTTCTGATTCACTTCCGGAATTACAGGGAATTCCTACGGATTCCATCTAACTCCCATCGACTCCGGAATTCAGCGCACCCACTCTCACACCCACACTCATGCCAACACCCACACCATGCAATTCCGGTACAGAATTCCGTCTAATTCCCAGCGATTCCGTATTCACCTAATTCCGGACCGGAATCGGATCATCACGAAGTGAGTAAGAGAAGATAGAATAGGGATACAAATTGTAATTCCGGAATTCCTTTCGATTCCGTGATTGAGTGATCAATGGAGAATGGATATGTCGTCTTACAACTCGTTGACAAATGCAATTCCGGTACGGAATTCTGGGAATTAGGTCGAACAGGAATTAAATGGAATTACACGGAATTCCTAGGAGTTCCCAGTGATTTCGCTTTCGCCTAATTCTGGAATCGGACGAAGCAATTCCGGAATCGGACAGTGTTTATGTTTGACGTAATTCCGGGATCGACGGAACTGATTTCGGGGCGGAACTGGTTCCGAAATGTTCAACATTGCGGAATAGGATGACTGCTCCTTTTAAAAGAATTAAATTACACATCAACACTCATATGCAAAAAGTATTTGAATGTTTTATGAACTTCATATCCGAGGATGTTGCTATCGTCTGAAACAAAAAGCGTTTTAACTAATAATAAATACTAGAAACTACACAATATAAACAAATATAGATGGAGTTTAGGGGTGAACCATCTTTTTTAACGGACTTTAATTAATGACATTAATTAAAGACTTCCATTAACCATTATTATAAATGGTTAATGTTTTCTGAGAAAAGCTTAATTCATTAATATTAATGATTAATGAAAAACAGTACCATTAATTTTTGAAATTAATGTTTTCATTAATCATTAATATTAATGTTAATGTTCTTCATTGATATTAGCGGTTAATGGAAACATGAACCATTAGTATTAATAGTAATGTTTTCGTTAATATTAGTGATTATATTTTCATTGATCTTTAATATTAATGTTAATGTTTTCATTAATATTAGGTCATTAATATTAATGGTTAATGTTTTCATGAAAACATGAATTATTCATATTAGTGAGTTAGGTTTTGCTAAGACAACATTATATCTACTATTTTCATGAAAACATTAACCATTAATATGAAGTCATTAATATTAATGAAAACATTAACATTAATATTAATGATTAATGAAGACATTAACATTAATATTAATGATTAATGAAGACATTAACATTAATATTAATGATTAATGAAGACATTAACATTAATATTAATGATTAATGAAAATATAATCACTAGTATGAACGAAAACATTACTATTAATACTGATGGTGAATGTTTCCGTTAACCGTTAATGTTTCTCATTAACCATTAATATTAAATTAATGTTAATGGTCCACCCCTAAATGGAGTTCATAGTGCAGTTTTTCTTCAAAAAAGAAAAAGGAAAATCATGTCAGTTTTTGACTGATCCTTACATTATTTGTTGCTGACAGGCTGCAAAACTTGACACTCTCTCTTAATTGGTACATGGTTTCGACAGTCAAAAGTTTATTTTCTACTCACTTAGGGCATGGTATGGAAGAAAAAGATTTTTCTTTCGACTATTGAGCTTGTCTAGCTAACTCTGCTACCCGACAGTGTGTGCGTTACTATTTTTATGCATTTTGCTTTTCTCATTACTTTTGAACAGCTTACCAGAGAAACAAGGGCGACATCTTATTTTGTTCACTATAATGTGCTTTACATAGCGTACTTTTCATTTTTCGTGTATAAAGTATTCTTTCACCTGTCCTATGAAAAATACAAAATGCACTTAATATGTTTAAACTATTTTTTGTTCTGTTGTATTTTTCATAAGACAGGCGAAAGAATATTTTAGACAGGAAAAATAAAAAGTGCGCTATGTAAAGCACATTTTAGTGAATAAAATAAGATGTCGCCCTTGTTTCTCTGGTAAACTGTTCAAAAGTAATGAGAAAAGCAAAATGCATAAAAATAGTAACGCACTCATTTTCCGGTTGCAGAGTTAGCCTGATAAATTTTATTACATGATGCATAGAAAGTTAATAACCTGCTGTTGTTTAAATTCTGTATCTGCATAGAAACCTTAATTGCTAGTCATTTCACAGTTTTCTAGCTAAAAATACATTCTCCATTTATAAATTTGAAATAGCATCAAATGTCAACAACAGGATTGTATAAAAAAAACTATGAGTGCAATCTCTTTTGAATTAATAATGTGAAGTGCGATCTATTTGCTGTTACCAATGACCATAACAGTTCAATAAGCAAGCTATTCATATAGTTTCATGAAATTTTAATGAGTTAAGGTCTGTGAAAAAGAACGAGGTCAAAATGTTTACCCTAAACATTTCAATACTTCGTTCAGATCGTGTATTACCAGAGCGAATCTAATAATAGCAATAGGAGTTTTTCGAGATACTTTATCCGTGAATCATTTTTATTTGTAACACCAATATATCGTTATCTTTTTCTTGAGCATCGTATAAAAACAAAAGAAAGATACTCATAATTACAGCAAAAAACATTATAATAAAGAATTAATATTTAATAAATACGGTCTAGTTTCCTCAGAGAGACAATGACTTAATCATTATTATACAAATTTATGTTTTGCTATTGCTATTGTTTTTAGTTCACAAGAGGAACTCATTCACAAAAGAACTTGTTATGAAATACATAATTCCTTTTAATGACATTCTCATATTGGTTGTCAAAATGTAAACGACACTCTATGAATAGAGGTGTAAGCCGTCAGCTGGGAAATACGTCGACTCTAGCAAAAACGCCGGCTACCAGTCGACGGCTTCAGCGAAAATCGGCTGACGGCTGACACCTCTATCTATGAAGGCTTGAAAAGAAAACCATGATTAAAGTCTAGGATATTTTAAAATGTTTTTTATGAATCGTAGTGGTAAAGAATGATTCACTGATTTTTGAATCGATAGAATGAAAATAATATTTTATCCTTTTACAATAAGATTATTTATAACAATGTTGCTCATTCTTTCATCAAATAAATAAATGAAAATGTTTCATATAAATTCTCAGTCTTATGCTATGTCTTTAACTAGATGTTCCCTTATTTATTTTCTTATGGATGTAATCGAATTTCGCTTTTTTACGTCCATTTTTGAAAATCGTGAAACAGAAAATTCTAAAAATGACTGCGTTTTTGAAGAAAATCATCAACACTGAAATGCTGATAAACAATCACCAGTTATTAAATAATTTATTTGCTAAGTGCAAAATAAATGCATGAATAAAATTTGCAACTCTTTTGTAAGTTGTTACACGTGCTCTTTTATCGTCAGACGCATTTTTGGTGCTCATGATATTGTGTATACGATGAATACTATAAGACGCAGTAATTGTTCGATTAGTGTGTTTCATCTGTTAGACGACTGAATCCGTCTGTTATATAATTCAATTTGATTGTTTAATAAGATTCCAAGTACAATATAATTTTTCTTTAAGAACTCTACCATTGACTATTCAAATTTTTTGATGCGCCGAAATCATGAGCAATAAGAAACATAAACTTTATTGAATATAGGGTGTATTTTCAAGCGACCATGCCCGGTTTCATCCTTGCTTAAGGGACTCTTCAGATGGCTTGGTATTTATATATGTTCCATCATTCAGAGTAGAATCACAAACAAGTTACTTAATCTAAATTCTCAATTTGAATATCGTAAAGAAAATTCAAAACTATATTAGACATCATTCAATAGGGTGCGGTTTTAGTAGCAACCATTACGTGTATCGTTCCTGCTTAGGAGTGATGTCATAATATCCTTACACTCGGTAACGACTTTTTACCACAAACACGTTAGAGTATCCACATTAGGTGCATCCACTTTTGGGTATCCACATTAGGTGCATCCACTTTTGGGTATCCACATTTATATATATATATATATATGTATATATGTTTTGAACAGCTAAGGAATTTCAGCTGTTTTTGTGTATCCACATTTGAGTATCCACATTTATATACAGTACGGTGCATAATTATAAGACCACTTGTTTTCAAAGTGCACTAAATAAAATGAGCGATATTTTTAGTGATTTCACATGGATGATTCATAATAATAGCGCTATAAAATTTTCAAGCGCGAGTCTTTTTATTTTCTTATATATCTAGAATTACTTCCATTTTGTTGGTGCATAAATATAAGACCACATGATTGGTTTTTAATACTAAGTGACTCATCAGTGACATTGAATAAAATTAGCATACAGGATAACACTGAGATTTAAGCTATAACATGTCCAGAGAAATACGACTAACAGAAAGTGAAAGAAAGTTGATTTTAGCATTACACAACAAAATTATATCCCATCGAGAAATTGCCAGGAAAATCGATCGATCGAAGATATCGGTAACAATTTTTTTAAAAGATCCACGTAAGTATGGCTCGAAAAAACGAACTGCTCGAAGAAAAAAGGTCGATGAACGCACCAAACGCCTTATTATTAGAACCGCCAGCAACAAAAGAATATCTTGTGCCAATATTGTTAACGATTTATGCTTAAAAATGTCACGATGGACAATCAACCGAGTTATAAAAGGGTGAAACATCTTGAAAAAGATGAAAAAAAACACTCTTGCTTTAACAACAGCTCATAAAGATTTACGATTAAGTTGGGCTAAAGATCATATGACCTGGAACAATGAATGCCACAAAGTTGTTTGGTCTGATGAAAAAAAAATTAATTCGGATGGTCCTGATGGTTTTTCTTACTACTGGCATGATCTCCGTAAAGAGGAAGAGATTTTTTCAACTCGTCCTCAAGGTGGTGGTAGCGTTATGATTTGGGCGTCGTTTGGTTGGGGTGGTAAAAGTTCAATATGTTTTGTGGAGAGTCGAATGAACGCAAACGGATATCGAGAGGTGTTGAAAAAGCGTCTCATTGATATCGGTAGCTCTATGGGTGAGTCTGATTGGACCTTTCAGCAGGATAATGCACCAATTCATCGAGCAAAAATCAATCTCACTTGGTTTAAATCGCAAAAAATCAATGTTTTACCTCGGCCATCGTTATCACCTGATTTAAATCCATTTGAAAATCTGTGGGGTGTGGGTGTGGGTGTCGGCGTCGGTTTGGGTGTTGGTGTTGATATGTGTAAATTCCTTTGGTACACCCACACCCTCCGTTGGGAATGACTGTTTGCGTTTTCGTCATTGTTTGTTGTTGCACAAAGTCCATACGCAAATCATGTTGCGCATGCTGTATAGGTAAGCCATGCGTCGTGAATCCAGTTTTTGTTAATGGTGTATACATCAATGATCATACACAAAAAGCACATAATGTTAGTCCGTTTCAGTCAGGCATGTGGTCAAGCCGATATCATCAATATGGAAAATGGCACGGGCCATATCTTTTTTCACTTTTATTCAACGACCAGTCCATGAAAGCGACAGGTTCCGGCGTAGATGACGTGGGATCATTTACTATTGATGGCATTTATTCATTGAAAACCTCTCGACTTGGTCTAACAAAACAATATAAAAGGGGCACCGGCAATCCACTCGAAAACTTAGGACATCAGGTGACAATTCAACTGGCATGGAATGCAAATAATCATAAGTTTGAGGGCAAATGGTTCGTACAGACGTCGAAATATCATGGTGAAAATAAATTTGAGCTTAAATTCGATCAGAAACACAAAAGGTCACCTACTGACTATGAAGAAACATGGTTTTAATCAATGTTTTCTCTTTTGACTAATTTTTTGAAAGCCTTAATTATATAAAACTCAATAAATAACAATCAAAACTATGCCTGCACTCAGATCCCTGTTAAAATCGAGTCTGCTCCTCCAAAGAAACCAAAAAAGTTGTATACCTCATCGCCGAAACAAACATTATCGAAAAACAAGATCGCCGAAATGAATATTATTGAAATAGAAATCGTCAATATTAACATCATAATTTCTTATCAATGAGCATTTCGATAATCTTTGATTCGGCGATCTTCATTTCGGCAATGTGATTTTCGGCGAAGAGGATATTTACCATAGGGTGTGGGTGTCGGTGGGTGTGTTTTAGTAGTAACCACGATGCGTTTCGTCCCTGCTAAAGGACTCTTCAGGTGGCTTCGTCTTTGTAACTGTTCCACGGATTCCACAATCACATATATGTTTTTCATTTTGTATTCCGTTGTAGGATGCTTCCTGATTTAAAGGTGAATTGTTAGTAAGAGGCGTCATTGACGTTCGTTTATAGTCGCATGTGGAAAATATTCAAGAATAGATTGCCTTAGTAATGTTTGATCTCATTATAATGAGTATTACGCCGTTCGCCTTCGCAGAAGGTGACCTGAGCTGGCTTGTTTCTAATAAGTTGCTGTATGAAAGTAAGGAGCAAAGAATTTCATTTCCTTTATTCACATGATATGCTGGCTTATTGGAAATGTGAATGATGATATGATTTTATGATAATAGTTGCAGGTGTGGAATCATATGCACATTTATGACGACGTTATTATGGAAAGAGCTAATTTGCCGATGACATCGTGTGCCTTATTTGCAGGTTTGTTTGTTTTTAAGATTTATTGTTACATTTCATCTTCTTTTCAATTGAGTGATGTTTTATTTATTTATAACTAACTTCATAAAATGCTGAATGAGTTAAGTTAGTGGCTGGTTAGCTCTGATTGAGGATTGTGTTTGTTTACCAGTCTCAGGTTGCATTTTGCTCTGTTGGTCGCTTCTCACACATGGGATATGTTGTATCATCTTGGTCATCAATTATTGTTTTAAGTTGTGATTCAGATAAGTTCCGATGATCAGAACAGTATTCATGATCTCTGTTCGATGGAAAGTCCGACTTCAAAATTTGTGAATATGTCGGTGATTGTCTCCGAGTCGTTTTCATATCTTCAATGAATGATGAGACGTTTTCCTGTTGCTAATTTGTTGTTGTCCATAGGTTGTAGAAACTGATTTTGCATGTTTTTGTCGCGAGTTTGATGATAGATAATTGAGTTATCGGTCGTTTTATCGTATTCTGTATGTGTTGATGTTCCCAATAACTGATGACCTAAATAACAGAATTCATCAGAGTTGTTGAGCATAGGCAAAATAAAATTTTTCGATAAATATTTACTGAATAATGTACTGATTCGCCAATCAATATGTCTTGGTGGGTACCTATAAGTAACATGCAAAGAATGAAAAACATGAATGAATACAGGAAACTCACCCATTATAGAGAAACATGAGTTTCATTTGTCGTATTTCTTCTTCGAATTGAGACAGGGCTGTTGAATAACGAACTGCTCTCGTACTAGCAGCATCAACAGCGTTTCGAAAAATATGACCAGGATGATCTGATCCAAATGGTACGAAATATGAATCAGCTGCTTCTTTATGATACACTGAAGTTATTAATGCTCCGTTACTGTTCTGCATGAATTCATCAAGAAATGGAACACTGCTACCGATTTGTCGCACTAATTTAATGTTTGGATGAAAGTTATTAGCTTCATCTAACATTTGGTGGATAGATTCGAGTGAATCGTTCGAGGTAAAGATAAGATCATCAACATATCTAAAATAAGACAATAGTCAAAGTATATTCTTTTATGAACGATGCTCAATACTGGCCGTAGATTTCGTTGGATACTCCTAGTTGGTGAACCAGTTTTTTCTCTCATTTCCACATGAAAATATTAGCCAGTGTCAAAGTAAATGCTGAGCTCATCGCAGCACCAATGACTTGTCGATAGAATTTCTTCTCATAAACGAAAACATTTTCTTTAATGACGATAAAAGTTAACTTTCGAATAATATCAATTGGAATATTTTGAATTTTTTGATAGCCATGTTGAAGAAGAAATTCAACTAGAATATCAAGTGATTCTTCCCTGTGGTAACATGGTATATAAATCTGTAATATCAAACGTACACAAATACGTTTTTGGTATGAGATGTCCATTTGTTGTGTATACTCTCTTATTATTTAATTTTTGAATTTTCGAAGACTATTTAATATAATAAGAATCAATTTTTAATTATCAAAATTAATTAACCTTTCAAAAATAAAAAAGCGTGTTTAACATTTGTTGTTACGATTTTCACTCTTATATTTATAACTATTAACGTGATACTGTGACGTAACTCTTATGTATTCTCATAAACCCAAGACAAAAGTATTGAAAAGCTTATATACTAAGTCGATTTAAACTTCGACAACTAATAATATTGTTAAATATCCTAGTAAAGCATCGAAGAATTATGCTTATTGATAGCTTTTGGCAGGTCAGACGAAATCCACTCAGATAATCTACTTTTCTTATCCGGATTACTGTCGAAAAATACACCAGTGGGTGTGAGTGTGGGCAAACCTTAATTGAAACCCACACCTAGACGCCCACACACCGACAGCCACACCCTCTCAAACTTAATTTTAGGATTCACTTGATCAATTAAAAAATACGTATAGATTGTTACTGGATTATCGCATTGCGACAAATTGTCCGCAACGAATTGTCCGGTCACCCCTTTGTCAGACTCTGTTTGTCCTGATGAGATGTTTCGTTGCACATGGTGCGCCGGTCTTTAAACAAGATAATAAAAGGAAAATAAAAATAAAATATTGATTCTAGTAACAGTTTTCTTTGTCAAACGTTCCCGGGTATTGAAGAAAAGAAATATGTTGTGCAAAGAACCAGACTCATCGATAACCCACCGAAATGTATCGATCTTCTAAATGTCAATTTGCAATTCAATCATTGAAATTTGTGTAGGTGACAATAGTAGAACACTATTTGATATTCACCAGATTACTTAGATACCAAATTAGAATCCAATTTTGGGATCTACATTGGTTCCGATATTAGAATATTATTGGAAATTCATCCGATCCGATAGATACCCAATGAAAACCCAATAAACAGAATCTTCATCGGTTCCGACAGTTGGATATCCTCGGAAGTTCCACGGAATCCGACGAACGGATCCGGCATCGATTCCTCGACCTGGAATCCTATATAATTGTATCGGATGACTGGATATTATCAAGTTCTTATCGGATTCGTTGTCGGATCAGTCGACTTGGGAATGGTAGAAAAGATCCAAAGACAAAGTCTCAGAAAAGAACATGAGATGTATAATTTATATTCAAATATAGGTAAGCATCCGAATGCAACCGAATCACTTCGAAAATAAAATGAATAAATTGTATCAAAGTTATAATTCTAATAGCTCGAATAAGGTACAGTGTGGATTTGATTGTACCTATGGAAATAAATCTTCAATTGATTAACACGAAGATCTACACCGGCCCTCCTTGCAACATTATTTAGATGCAGAAGAATTTCAGAGACGAAACGAAACAATAAAGAAAATCAAAGGAGAAAGATATTTTTAAATTCGCTTTTTGAAGAATCGTCTTGAGTAGTCATGATACGCACTGCGTATTACGCAGGGCGGGGGGTGTCTTCCATTAATCAACATCACAAGCCGACACTCACACCTCATAATCAAATAACGTCGCAGTCATGCCATAACTATGATTTTTTTTATCATACATCATAAAACAAATTTCCATTCATACAGTACCATCAAAACTCCAAAGATTTCACTTGATACGGCGTAGTTCTCGTAATTTGTGATACAGGTCTTGACTTTGATCAATGCATCTCAGATTATAAAAAGAAAGAAAAATAAATATTACTCTTTTTTATTTTTATTAATAAAAGTCCATTTAATATCACATAAATATGGGCACATAGTTGGAACCGGTCGGTCAAAATGCATGCTAAAATTGAAAAAAACCAGTGATCTTTTTATATAGGTTGACTGGTAAAAAGGCGAGTGGCTCTTTTATGTGATTAGAATAGTCAGAAACAGCATGAATATATCTTTGAAAGTATAATTGATGGTTCAAATGATGGAATAACACCTTGCGCATATATAGTTTCTCTAAGAACCTGTTTTATTGGACATTATTGGATAATATTGAACATGATATATAGTTACATATTAGAACACTAGCATGTATAAAGATGATCACTGCAAATAAGTTGCTATTTGATGCGCATTAAAAACAAAAATATTATTTTGCAGACTTTCAGAAAGAAGGTTTCTCATAGTTATTATCTTTTTTACTTTTGCTGTCTCTTGAGATTTTAAAATGTAGCAAAAAAGTAGTTTGTCAGCTATGTTAATTACTATTTTTATTATAATTCGTAGAGATTCAAATAGAAAAGTTTGCTTATGTAAATTTTTTGTAAACTGAATGTGAATTATCATTTATTGACATAATTTGTGTTAGAAAAAAACATTAGGTCTAAAGTAATTCTTGGTTTTGTACCTTCGGCATAGAATTCATATTTTTTCTTAATCTGTTGAAATTCTTCAAATGATATGCATAAGTTCTGAAAAATTACGCAAAAATGCATAAGACCGGCTGATCGGCCGAACCGGTTCCAACTATGTATAGGCGTAATCACTGAACTTCAAAGTAATCAAAAGGTGGGGGACTATTTCATGAACAATTTATTTTAAATAAACAGACTAATACTGGTTCATACAACGAATAGTTATATAAACCAATAACATTCTTTTCTTCACAATAAACAAAAGATTCTAACCTTTATTCAAAATGATGATTCTATTTCTATTAATCGTTAGTCGAACATTCACTTCTCTCTTATATCTTCTGTTATAATATAAAAATATAGTTTAACTACTTTTTTTTAGATCACTAATCTAATTCGATATGTCTCGATGGCGTCAACGATTTAAAGAAACTGAAATATTAACTATTGGAATTGAAGGTGATCGTGATTCATTACGTGGTGCTATAAAACGATTTGAACGTTATGGAATACAATCAAATAGTTTATTATCACTAAAAGAACGATGTGCTCGTTATATAGCTCGTATTAAAAATGAACAAACGAAATGGTTTATTACGGCATAATTACCAACACATTTATTTCAATATGTAACAAAAGATATATTTAATTTACAACATTATGAATTCATATCGAATTATGCAGATGAATATGATTTATGGGATGAATTTTCAGTGAATACTTATAAAAAACAATGAAATAAATGTCACTGTCCTAAATTAGAACGTGCTATTAACAATTTAAATAAATATTTTTTCAAACGAATGAATAATAACAATAATGTTAAAACAGGTGATATAAAAAAGTTTGAACTTATATATAAATTTCCAGATTGTGATGGTGATTATAACGATTATTGTGATGAACCACCATTATTTTTTCTTTATATTTCACCATGTATTATTAGTGATAGAAAATCTTCTATAAATGATGATTTAGATGATATAGGTTATATACCATATCATTCATGCCGATTGATTCATCAAGTATCTGTAGAAGAGAAACTTTTATTTGTTGATGTTATGAAATTTTTCGGTGGCTTTGAAACTAAACATGAACAACCTGAATTTATTTTATATCATTGTCAAGAACATGAACTTTGAAAAAAAAGACAATTGCTTTATTGTTAAATGAAAAGAAAAAAAAAGAATACAAATAGTACATTAGATTTCTATTGTATATGTTTTAGAGTTGTTATCATTATTGAAGCTGAACTTAATAAACGAGAAATGTGGAAAAAAAGACGAAATTTATTTTCAAGAAAAAGATTTTGATATTTACAAACTTATAATGATAGTAGGACATGATGAATATTAATGCTTGCATTACGTATTTTATTAAAAAGGAAGCATATAGTTTGAAAGATTCTACACTTAAGGTTGCACTGCTTATGTCATAGTTCTACAATATTAGACAAAACTCTGACCGATAAAATAGCAACCATGCAATATAAAGTTTTTAATAAAATTTACTGATTAGTGAAAAGTAGTCATTCATTATGTCCTATTTGTTACACGTATAAGCGCACAAGTAGCAGCGTACATGACAAACATTAAGATAATTAATAAAACGATACATTTTATTCTTTGTTTTATTCGTGTATGATGAACAACCATCACTAACTATCGCTTGATTCAAAATAATCCAAATTGAACCATTATCACATATGCTAGAGGAGTAAACTTTTCTACTCTATCGAATTTCCGATAATGTTTTGAAATGAACTCGCCGATTAGATAGCAATTCGAAATTTATTAAGACATAATCACACGTCGTTTGTAAATATTTTCCTGTCCGAAGGAAGCAGCATCTTAAAATGGAATAGAAAACAAAGACAACAGAAACGTGCGTACTAGGGTGTGGGTGGGTGTAGGTGTGGATGTGGCTGCGGTTGAAGCGATTATCAACATCCACAACCACACTCGTTTATTCTTTAAGAATTATAATTTATTTTTGGAATTATGTATGAAAAACAATCGGCAATAATTCTGTGTCCTACTGGCAAAGTGTACTCAGGATATTGAACGTTTTTCGATATTTTGCCACGTTATGCGTCTGTACAACATATATGTCTGACTCCTGCGGGTCTGGAGCCCTAGGACCAGGATCAGAAAATTGTTCAATACATTTAATCGATAATAACCAATGAATTTTAAAAATTGAGTGCACGAAATTACGAAATTTGGTAACTTCACATCGTTAAAAAAGATGGAATTTTCTAACGCAGCTTGTTCTTATGCTCAACTATGAACAGATTTCATAGATCACGTTTCAATACAATGACAGAAGAAATTTTTATAGAGTAAGCCATCCATGCAAACAAAACATTAAAAATTTACAATAAAATAATGTTGAAAACGAATAAAAGCTCGAAATCGTGGATTGGAATGAACAGTTTTTCGAATTTCTTTGCATGATTTCAGTGAACAGTCACTTGTCATCAATAAATTTTGAGAAATATCAATGTATTTGTTCGTTCGAATATTCATTCATACTGGTGTTTATTATGCATTATGCAAAAATTCAGCTGAGTCATGTAGTATTATATTTTTTTCCACTGACAGAATGATGAAGTTAATTCGAAGAGCAAAAAAACGTTTTCGTAGAGAAGCAATTCAGTATGAAACAAAATTTATTATTTATAATGATTTTCTAAGTTCATTTAGAGATGTGTAAAATAAGTTCATTACATTAAATAATTTCGTCTTTCTTTTCAAAAGAAAACGAAAGAGGAAGTATTATCAATACTTTGATAAAACTTGCGCTGTCTCCGAAATATATTCAGAAAAGAATTGTTCCGAATAAAAAATCTACGCCTTATTTTATTGTAATACGAACCAAGATACAATTTGGACAAGAGAAATCAATCATCATGGAAGTCTTCTCTCTTTTTTTGTCAACAAATATACGCCGAACGCTACTAAAGAATGCCACGGAAAGAGAACGCATTATTTTCAACAGGTGTGAGTGTGTTTCATGTTCTTTACTCTGCCCACACCTCAATCTTCACTTTATTAAAAATTTGTAAGATTAAAGCAAACAGAATTTTCAAACCCACGGGTATCAGCAGTTATAGGATCCATTGATTTTGGATTCATTTGCACCATTACTAAACTCCTGACAATTTTGAGCGGAATAAAAAAAGGTTCCGAAATACTTGTACGATTCATAAGGGGATGAGCATTCGGGTAAATAGAATTCTAGCTAATAAGCCTGAATAAAGTGTTAATGTTTACAAGAAACTGCTGACATACTTGATCTAAACCAGAGATTTTCATGAAACATATTCAATATCCTAAAGTTTAAACACCAACTGCGACATGGTGTATGTAGAAATACTTCATGAAATGAGTTATAGTGCAATATTTCAACAAACCAAACTTGTTTTATGCTAAGTTTTTCTTAGGCAATGAAACAACAATACAGACAGGTGAGCGATTAGTCGTTTCCATAGAATACGAAATGCGTAAAAAAGACGGTGATAAAACCTTAAATATATACAAAATATATCTATCGTTATCACCATCATTGATTCGCTCACTTTCTAAAGGGTGCATTATGCAAAATCACTAACGAAAAATGTGAAGTCGTGAATTTTCTCAAATCATTATAAACTAGAACTAACTAGAGAAATCATAAAGCATTAGTTACGCATCTAACTTAAATCCCCAGGTCGAACATTACGACGACCTGATACGATCGTAAACGGGCGTAAACGACCGTAAATGGCAACGTATACTACCGTTTTGTAACGTTTCCGACCGTAAAGCGCCGTAATTTGACGTTTTGGCATGCACCGTATTACGGCCGTCATTTGCCCTGTCGTAAACGGCTACTAACGGCCGTAATGTGGTCGGATATTTCAGTATCCGACCGTATCCGATCGTTTATGGCACGAAGCAAAACGACCGTAATACGGTGCATACCAAACGGTCGTAAATTATGGCTAAACGGCCGTGTACGACACAAGTTGATCGACCTGGGTCAGCTAGTTTTGCGGGAATCAAAGAGGGGATTATTTAAGGATACTAATCATTCAAACATCCATCTCTAAAATATATAATGTTTTATTTTTCATCAAGAAAAAGAGAAAGATTAATACGAAAAAAGGAAAAACGTTTTTAACAAATTCTTTCCGCTGACCAAATTTTAAATGTACGATCATAAGAAACTGTTGCTATCCATCGTCCATCACGAGATAAAGCAGCTGACATTATTTTTTGTTCATGACCTTTTGAAGAATAAAGTGCTGACCATATCGGATGCGTCGTTAATTTAATTGTATTATCATAAGAAACAGTTACTAAATAATGTCCTTCAGTACTTAAAACAAAAAAACAAAAATGCATCTAATCAAATATTTTTAAACTTAAAAACATGCGTTGCAATTTAACAGTTGAAACTAAATTTTCATGAGCAGCAACACTATAAACATTTTTAATGAGACGTAAATCCCAAATTTTACACGAATTATCTTCAGAACCAGTTGCTATATCATATGAAAATAAATAAATAAATACGATTATATTTTAACAAACCCATTTGGTGAAAAATCAATAGATAATATTGGTTTAAGATGACCTTCTAAAAACATAATACAATGACCTGTTCGAAGATCCTATATTCGACCATATGTATCCATTCCACTATAATAAATTAATATTTTATATGAAAATTTCAAATTATTTTTGTTGACATACGCAGTAGCAGATAAACTTCCATCACAGTGAAATTTAATATCATGAACTGCTTTTGAATGACCTTCTTGATGTAAAATTTCTTCTCAAGTTTCAAGATCCCATAAACGCCAAGAATGATCATAGCTATGAGTAAGAAATTCTTATTTAATTAAAGAGAAAATAAATTTTGTTTTTTTCATTATTTACCAAGCTGTAGCTAAAAATCTTCCAGATGAATGACATTTTACTTTCGATACACGAAATGGTGCGTGACCTTAATGAAAACGATAAAAGATTCTTTGATTCTTTTTTCAATTTAATTTAAATAACCTTCAATTTCAGCAATAGGTTCATCGCATTGAAGATTCCCTAGTTTAACACTCGTTTCAAATGAAGTAGATGCTAAATTAATCATTGCTGGATCTTGTGTTAATGTTGATTGAGGATGCCAACTAATACACCAAGCATTTTTTATATGACCATGGAATGTTCGAACATGTTTACAATCTGATATAGTCCAAAGTTTGCATAAACCACTCCTAAAATTAAACAAAAATATCTATCAAAATAAGATTAAAATTTAGACTTCACATATGCAATCAATAGTATTGCTTATTACGATCTTATTTACTGTAAATTCACGATTAAGAAGAACATTATTTCATTGTAAT
>OENM01001332.1:21442-33002 GCA_900239745.1 Rotaria magnacalcarata | reverse complement strand
ATCATCTATAGAAAGTTGCAAAGTGCCCCCTTCTATTGAATAGTGAAAACCACAGAGCGATAGCTATTTCTGTTAAAAAGTTAATCAAAACACAACCACCCTTCTTCTCTTTTGAAATGGACAATAATGTGAGTAGTAAAGTATTATTCGTCAGTAGTTAGCAATGGGAAAAGCTACTTTTTAAATAGTACCAAACAAAAAGCATGCGAAAAACTGTTTGTCTTGCTTCATTGTCATTTTTCAAAGTAGCACAGAAAACCATACCCATGTACAGAAAATGAGGATTTCAAGTGATTTCGACTTCCGTAATCAGTTTGTTTCCCGTGTTCATTAATACTAATAAATCTTTGCTTACTCACTTAGAATAAAAATTTCTTGTAGATACATTCTTCTAATCAAGCCGATATGCGATCTTATATCTCAATACATAAATCGATCGCTGTAGTATTTATCATCTGCATGATAGCTATTTTGATTGTACACCAGTTGAATTACATATCACTATGGAGACGTTCGAACCTTAACAACGCCGCAAGTTCGAAAACTAGTAACGATCATTTGTTTATTATCATCATGTCTTCTTATACGCGAACAAATGGACGATCACCGTACTACATAAAGAAAGCCGTTAAATCAATACTTTCTCAATCATACTCCAACTGGGAACTATTTGTTACTGGAGATAAGTACGAGAACGAAAGTGAATTTCGTTCACTTTTCACGAGTATACCATCATCAAAGTTGTATCTGTACAATCTACCAAAACCCGGAGAGCGAGGTAATTTAACTGGCATTCAGTTATGGCAAAGTAGTGGTGTTTCGGCGATGAACAACGCAATAGATCGTGCCGAACGACATCATAATAGTTGTGGAACAGTGTGCAAAATATATGTTACGAATCTTGACGACGACGATATTTGGTCTCCAGAACATCTGAGCGAACTACTGTCGATTTTTATACATTTTCCATCGGTCGTTTTCGCATGGACTAAAGGATATTTTTGTCATAGTGGTGGTAATCCATATCCATCTATGATAGTTCCACAAGACAAAGTCAATAATTGGCTTAAATCCTTTGGTGGTAATGTATTGCATTCTTCTTGGGCGTGGAACATGAAGGTTTTTCGTGGTTTCCGATATCGCGGACAATGGGATTTCCCACCAAATTTTAAAGGACCAAAAACAGCGGACTATGATTTGTTTGAGGTAGTACGTGCATATGTTCTCGCAAAAAATTTACATTACTATCATAGCAATCGAGCTACCATCGAACATCTCGTTGAAATGGGAAATTCATGCATTAAAAATGGGACATTATGGCAACCTGACTAAATCAAACGGTTTTTTTTTGTTTAGTTCAAAATGCCTATGAGAAAAACTGCCACAAGTCAATTCCATTAAGCAAGTCACACAACAATAGTTATAAATAGCGGATTATCTTTTTTTTCCTTGTACAAGTTTATCAGCACAAAGAGCTCATTCCTCTGACTTGATGAACATTTTTACCTCCAGGGTAAGAATGAAGATTGGGAAATATGCACGAGTGAGATATTGATTTGAATGACAGTTGTTAGCTATTTATCTTTACTGTGATTCAGTTACTTCTTCAACAGTACAGTGCGTCTTTTTTTTGTACCACCCCCAACATTGTTTTACTAAACGAGTTTTAAAGCGCTTGTCCCACATATGCCAGATTATATTTATTCGATTGTTTCTGTACTGATTTTTAAGATTGGTCTGATAGTTAAGCATAGTTCAATGATAGAACGTCTCATGAACGGAGCTCTTTAATGAAAAATTCTACCATTTGCAACCCATATCATCATTATGAGACTTTGTACATTACTACATCAATTGGTTCAAGACTACATCAAGCTGTATTATACAACATGATAAGACAATAGCAAATGCTTATCTAGTGTATGTATGCATGGTCATCTTACCGTCATCTAGAGCAAATAAGTGTTCCGTATGTTAGCCTACATTTCTCCCTCAAGCAAAGCAATTTCATTCAAAAATACTCTTGGCATTTCGGACAAGCGAACTTTGAAGATATTTGTTTGTTTTTTGAAAGACACTCTCCTTGCAATTAGTGTATAATTCACGAGTTCTATTTCTGTCTTTTTGTTGACGACATTTAACCTATTTGATATTTATTCTAGATAGTTTTGTCATTAACACGTTGCTGATATTCAATCTATATCAAACTAATTTCATGAAAGTTTTTATTATCGGTGCTTCAGGACTTGTTGGAAGCCACTGTCTGGCACATTTTAAAGAACAAGGTTGGATAGTTAAAGGTTCCCATTGTAACTTTACAACGGACAATACGTGTTACTACAATACACTACAGCCACACAGTGATCAGAACTTCGATGTCGTATTGTTCGGACCTGAAGTAATTGTGCATTGTGCGGCACTGACGAATGTTGATTACTGTGAAAAACACGAAAAAGAAAGTTATGAACATACGCTTGAAAGTACTCGTCACGTCTGTGAACTCGCTATTAAATGTGGTGCTCGAGTGGTATATATCTCAACGGATTATGTATTCGATGGTAATTCTGGTCCTTATCAGGAAAACGACACGCTAAATCCAATTAATGTTTATGGGAAACACAAACTTCTCGCTGAACAGCTTGTACGTAGTTCTCTGATCGATTATTTGGTTCTTCGTGTTACTAACGTCTATGGCGATGAAGCACGTGGCAAAAATTTCGTTGCTAGGATTATTCAACATTGTCAGCAGAAACAACCGATTTGTTTGAAACTTCCCTACGATCAATTTGCAACTCCCATTAACGCAAATGATATTGCTCGAGCCATGTTTGTTTTGCTGAGTGACAAAAAGACAGGTATCTATCATCTGGCCAGCACCGATTATATGAACCGAGTGGAACTGGCTCGACGAACCCTTTCATATTTTCCTGATGCCGAGTTCATGAGCATTGAGCCTGTCGATTCAACTACAATGAAACAAACTGCAACACGTCCACTTGTGGGCGGCTTGTTAAAAGTTAAATTCGCAACTGAATATCCGACATTTGTGTTCAATAGTGTGGATAATTACTTGTCTTCAACTACTAAAACTTCTATTTCTATCCTTGAAAACAAAACTTGACATTTTCCGCCTAAGCAAATAAAGAATCGCAAACTAATTAGACAATACATAAGAAATCTAAATACTACTTCGAAAACTATAATTAGGATGGCATATGATCCTTGAACAAGAGAGAAAAATACAAAGGATATCTTTAGAAGTTACAACTATTATGCAGATAATCATTACTGAATATGAGTTCATTAAAAAGAAATGACAACGAAATGCACAGATCACATAACAAAGACTAAAATCATCCAGGGAGTTAGTAATAGAATAAAAATTACATATTATTTGTTATTATTCGTAAAAATAAAGAAAAAATGATGTCATTTAATAATGGAAAACGAATTGATTTCTATCGTTGATAATCGATTGAAATAAATTTAGCCTTAGTTTATTTAAACGATGAATAAAACTTTTTATGGTAAAAAGGTTTTTATTTCATGATAAATAAAAATACTGGTTTCTTTCATTTTTTTTTTATAAAGTTCTCTATAATACGAACGAAAAATCGATTTGACTAATAACGATTCAAGACGAATATTATAGACAAAATCAATAATACTGTTAAATTAGGTTTTAATACGCTCGAATCATCATAATTACATAAATCTCGTTCTCCACAACATGTAACACAACCCCAACTACGACCTTCGTCGTTAGGTCGACATGGCGTTAACGAATGAATATAATTTAATTGACGTTCACATGCTTTACGTTTTGTACAATATTTTGTGATCAATAACTGATTAAGAATATCAGGTTTAACTACAATAGTCACACATGTATCAAACGTTGGTTGACATTCAATTGCAGATGTTAAATTATTTGAATTACATTCTTCATTGGAATATTTCATTGAACATTGATAACAAGAAAGCGCTTCGATTTCTAATCAACGAAAAACAAAAAGAAAATGATTCATCCGAATAACTAATAATTCTATTTAATCTACTTAGCTGTTTAATAATCAATAATAAGACAACAATTGAAGACCACATTCATTCTGTATTTGATTCAAGAACAAGACAATACGGAAAAATAAACCGACTATGGAAATAATGATACACACTTGCACTAAGAATGGCACTTACTCATTTCTTCTTCTTCTTTCTATCTGAGCTGAATCGACATTAGTGTTTTTTCAGTACAGCACACAGTCGTCTTAATCCAATCTGTCGAGAACGAAGCCAGAGGGAAGAAAAACGCTCGTCTTTGCTTTTTCCCCTTCATATCTCTCTATACTATTGTCATGATCACTATTTTATGGAATAACAATAACAGGCAACCGGAACTCAGCTCATTGCACAGTCATATTGCTTGCTTTTAAGGATAGACAGACACTCTATTTATTTTCCGGTATCATTAGATGCCATAGAAAAAAAAAGAGGAAGAAGAATCTATCTGTCTTTATGAGAAAAAACGGCGAGAAGAGCGAGCTGATTGATTGTGATGTTCGTCGTCGATTCTAATAGAATTATTCGTTCGTGACTAGAACATATTACGATGTAACGATGTATATATTTTCTTTCTTTTTTTTTTCGTGTATGTGAATTGAGCAAAAAACGAATAATAAGAAGAAACATATAACGATCTACAGATAGTCGTCTAAGATTGTGAGATATAAGAGAAAATGGCACCGAGAAAGAAAAAAAAGTCGATAGACATGTACACATGTTGCCATTCAAAAAGAAAAGAAAAGAAAAAAACTAGGTGTCATTTAGCATTGTACAACACTTGAATAATCGCATCGATCGCTTAATGTACTAAATCGAAGGCCTGGTGGACAACTACGACTATAGAGAATTCCATTTGGCAGATTTAGATCATCTAAATAAAATACAATTAAAATTCATACAAAAGCTCATTTTTCAAATTTACATTGTCCATAATAAACACATTCAAAATAACGTCCATGTTTACAATTTGATACGTCTGCAAAACGACCATTATTTTGACAACGAAAATATTCTAAATAGTAAATAAAAGCAAATTCTTTAACTCTATCGAACTTAACCAATTATACCTAGTTCACATCGTTGACCAGTAAAACCTGGTTTACACATGCAAGCAGAATTAGAGCCTTGTTCTTGGCATGTAGCACCATTTTCACATGATACTTGACTACAACTACTAAACGCACCAGCATTGTTACGAGTTGCTGCATCTGAAATAGATTCATGTTTCATCTCGTTTTGCCATTCTTCTCTAATGCTTACTGATCGATGTTTCACAAAATGGTCCAGTAAATCCACTTGGACATTGGCAAAGTTTTCCACTACCAGGAGTTGTATAACATTTACCACCATTACGACATAGGCATTCTCGTGGCGATGGTTTTTCCTCTTTAACAGTCAGTAATTTGTCTAAAGAATAGTATAGGATAAAAACGTTGTAGATTTTTTTTTCTTATTTACCATTAGGATTACTCATGGAACTTGTAGGCGTATATTTAACAGTGGATGTCGTATTACATTGTGGTCGAAAAATTCGGTCGGGACAAAAACATGCATAAGCATTTACAAGATCATAACATGTACCACCGCCCAAACTAAAAATGAAAGAAAAAACTAAACATTTATTCACCTGCGAAATCTTACCAAGGATTAGAAGCACATTCATTGATATCTAATAGAGCAAAACAAAAACAAAATGTAGAAGGGAAAAAGCAAGAAAACTTTCTACTCAACTGTTTTCACAATAGGCACCCGTATAACCTTCACGACAACGACATGCATATGCTCCTGTAGTACTCAATAGACATTGACCACCATTGCATACATCTCTTGATGTTGGACTACATGTTGAAACTGCTGCGGGAGCAGAATTTAGATTGCTACCATCTCGAAATTTGACATTGTTACCAAATAAAGATGTTGTCATCGTCGTTGTAGAGAATGCCGGTAATTTATAAGGATTTCGTGTTGAATCTAAATTATTATTTTTTTTTGTTATAACAAGAATATTAAATAAATCACTTCTTGTAAACTTACTCTGTGAATTACATGAAAGATTCAGTGTACCATCAGGACAGATACAAACGTAAGAAGCTCCACTCTGATTCAATTGATAGCAAATACCTACTGTACATGGATTTGATGCACAACCGGAATTCATGATTCGAACTAGCGAAGAAAAATTTCTTAATTATAAAAGACGAAGAACAAGTGAGTGAAGTAGTTTTATTACCATCACAATTTTCGCCCGTATATCCTTCAAAACATTGGCATCGATAACCAAATTTATCGAATTGACAACGGCCATTCGCTTTGCATGGATTCGATGAGCATAGATCAACTTCTGAAAGGATTTTAATATCTGTTAAAACAACTATCGCAAAGACGAGACAAACAAATCACTAGCTTATTCTAGATGTCTTACACAAACTAAAAAGCAATGTTTACCTTGTTCACAACGTAAACCAGTAAAATTCGGTGGACCTTAAACATACAATATAGCAACCATTAATTTTATTCTTATACATATCAAGTCTATTCAAATTACATTGACAACAAGTCGAACCAATTTGATCAACGCTACATGATGGCTCATCCACGGAAAATGGAACACATATTCCACCATTTTTACATGACATATGTGTACAAAACGAACTAGTCACTAAACAAAATACAATCCTTTTATTATTTTTTTCTTATGATTTCTACGATGAAATTTCTACCTGGGCATGTATCAATCGTTGTATACGAAACACCATCAACTTGACACATGCACATATAGCCTTTTGGTGCTGCATTTAAAACTAAGCATCGTCCTTGTGAACCGCATGGCATCGATGCACATGGATCTAAAAATCAATATTGAATCACGCTCTTCAAAAAAGACAAAAAAATATTTACTTTTCGGCGCCGAACAATTTGTCATTTGAATAGTACCGTCAAAACAACGACATATATATCCATTGAGTAAGTTAGCAGTTATTTCACATTCTCCTGGACCACATGGATTCGGTAAACATGGATCTAGTGGAAAATCACATAGTACCATTCGTTCTTTCTTTCGACTAGTAACCTACTTGGATCGGCACATTTGAACATTGTATTTTGTCCATCGGGACATTGACAATAATAAGGAATTTGTGCATGATTAGTTGCAATACATTTACCAGTAGGACCACAAGGTGACGACTGACATGGATCTGATATTGAAAACAAAACACAAATTTCTCTCGCTACTTCGAGTCTGACTGCACCTACTCTTTGCTTCTGCACATAAAGTACCATTCCATTCAGGCAAACAATGACAAAGAAACCCATTCTCTAAGTCAGTACATGTGCCATTATTCGCACATGGCTGTGATTCACATTCATCTACTTCTAATCATACAAAAAAAAGCAAGTAATAAACTGATTTTGTCACACTTGTTTCTTTTTTTTTGTTTTTGATTAAACTACCTTGATTACAAGTCGGCCCAACAAAACCCGGATCGCATTGACAAGCAAATGAATTAATTGCATTCGGCATACAAGTACCATGCTTATTACAAACATCCGGCGTGCATACTACATTAAGAAGAACTATAAATCAAGAATCCTATCTACTGTACGTACCCTGAGCATCGACGAAACGATTAAAATATGAAATAACAATAAGAAGTTTGATCAACATCAGATATGATGATGCTGCTATGCTGGTGCTTCTGGATATCATCGTTCAAAGAATGTTCTGATTTAAAATAAAGAAAAAGCAAAAGCAAAAGCAAAAACAAATACTTGAATAAATGGAAAAAAGTAAAATAAAATAAAATGAGATGATAGTGGTGTGTATGTGTGTCGCGACGATGATTCCATTGTTCTGTCAATCTTTGTCGTTTACACAAATGTCTCAAATATCCATCGATCTTCTTCAATAGGAATGGGACATATCATGCTCTCTTATAGCTTGTAAACATCATCGTTTGTTTTCAACTCAGACGTTTAATTGCATCATGTACATATGTACAAGTGTCTATGCTCTATACGATACTCACTAATACACTATTCATCGCGTGAAACAGATTTGGAGAAAACAAAAATGAATATCTAGATGATAATAGTTCGTTCTCATTCTATTGTGATTGTCTTTTTCTCTGTTTCTCTTTCGAACTAATCAATATTTGAAAGGGAAATAAGCGACAAGAAGAAGTAGAAGAAGAAGAAGAAGAAGAAGAAGAAGAAGAGAAGGAGATATAATTGTATGTAATTAAAGCAACGGCGATTGTTGCTCTAAAACAAATACTTCATCTTTCGTGCTATTTATTTCTCCTATTTATTCTACCTTGAATGCCGTCGCTCAACATGTTTTAATGAGATGTAAATGATGATAGACAGAAAGAGATATATCCCTATATTGTTACACAGTGATCAAAAGACTATCAAAAAAACAAGAAAAGGAAACGAGACAGCGACGATTCACCTTGTTTCTTAGTAGGATTATTGATTGAACATCATCATTATTATCATATATAGATAAACAAATTTTGATCTACCGTCTCATAAATTTCGATGATAGATTAGAACAATTGTATTTGTTGAAGAAACAAAAGATAAGATGAAAATGAATCGAGGATATATTCGTTATAAAACAAGAAAGAATGAACATCGGATAAACACATTGATCAAATAAATTTTCAATCAGTAGAGCGGATTTATCAATGTAGTAAATAGACGAAATCATAGTTACAAAACGTGTTTTCAAATCAATTTAGAGAACTGTTTAATCTACCACTTGTTGCAATTTTGCTTCTTATATTAGTGCATCGATATATTCTTTGTGTTTACAATTATTGTCGGCGCAGTAAATATTTCAATTGAAATCATGAAAATAAAAATCTCTGCTGATTAGTTCCAATATATTGTCAACAATAAGGAATCTACGACTTGAATGAACATATTTAACTAATCGAAAGAAATACGAGTAATAACACACAAAAACGATTGCATAATCAGATATGTGTTTTGTTCTCACACATACTTCACACTTCAGAACAAGCTTCATTGGAATACGATTACCATATATATGTTCTCTAAGATGAAATTCAAGCATTGCAAGGTATGAATGACCTGATAGGTCATCTATAGATGTTTACCTCCTATGTATATTGATATAAAGATCAAGTGCATCATTGATTATTACAGTTGAAGAAAAAGCAAACCTGTAGAATTTCAATTAGAACTCTTGATCAAGTAAACACTCGATCGGCATTTGTGTAGCACAATTAATTTGTAGTCATTGCATATTCCGTTTAGATTATAGTTTCTTCACACTAGAATCTCACACGTACACAATATAACATATTTGAACAAATCGTTTCGTAACAAGATTTTCAATTTTCTTTTCAAGAATTTTTTAAAAGCCGAAGCGTGATATAATTCTTAGTTTTTTCTTTACTGATCGATTAATACAGCAAAACCTTTTTCTGATTCCGACTGTATGTTTTTGCAATGTGAACGTCAATAGAGGGGAGCTACGAACGAACGAAGGTAATTGTCATAAATTTTTGATTGGTTCCACAATTTAATATGAAAGAAAAATGAGCGTAGTCAACTGCGAGCGGTTTAGAATGACTCATTGAATTGCGAAATTCAAAAGAAAGCGCATGTGTCGCACTTACGATGAAATAACTCAGTCGGAAAAAAATACATATAAGAACAGTTGGTACATTTCTTACTTTGAAACTTATTTTCTGAGCCATCTTTAATTAATAAGAATAAAAAAGAATTTGCTTCGGTTAAGATATGCCACAGCGACAAGGTTCGAGAACAAATGCAACTTTACGACACAATGAATTTGAACATAAAGCCAATCGAGGTGACTTCATCATTGAAAAGAACAGTGGAGTTCCATTTTCTCTATCGAAATCAAAACGTTGGGAATTACTGAATGAGGAAGACAATCCACTACCTATTCGAAAAACGATACCTGCGCATATGGAATCGAACTCTAGAAGAAGTCCATTTTGGCATGTAGGATTTCCTGGTGGACATTTCGTAGATTTCGACCGAGCACGACAATACCAAACAGTTAATGGGAAAAGGAGCACAATTCAATTGGAACAACAAGAAACAATTAACGAATGGATTGATTTATCATTTAAAACTAATGAATATCCACTAAAGCGAGAATTATATAAGAATCATTGTACTCCTTGTAAAGCTTGTCTTAATCGCGGTGGAGTAATACTTTTCCGTGGACGTGGTAAAAAGTCCTCAACGAAGACAAAAGGCATGAAGTCTTATCATCGCAAGGATTGGCAAGATGAATTCAATCTATAATCATTAAATAGTAGCGGCTTCATTGTTTATTTGAAAAATGTAGATACTTAGAAGAGTTTAATTGTATTATTTTGTGTTAAATACAAATCTTGAAGGGAATGATACATAATAAAATTATTCAATCGAATGAAAAGACAGATGACACATTCAGATAAAATAGTAACGAATAAACCGACTCATAAAATTTGACGGCGATGGAAAGACAAGCAAAAGATAAAGTTTCCAAGGTACATATGCCAATATTAGTCAAAGAAACACACTGTACACTACAGAGCTCGTTTGCTGATGCAATGTAAGAAAATTTGATAGTAGTTGTGATTCATGGTGGTCCATAAATATTAGAAGAGAGAAAAAAAGCTCATAATAAATATACATGTAAAAAATGATGGCACAATCTAACAATGATAATGACCATTATTGGAACAAAAATCTTTTGCAAGTAATAACACGCTACCGACATGATACTAAATTTCATTTTAATTCCATGAATCTTATTGACAATGATATTCCAATTATTGTCAAGGAATTACTTATCAACGAACATTGTACTGAACTTCATCTGTCATCGAATCGGTTAACATCCGAAGGGGCTCGAATTTTAGCTCAAGCTCTTGAAACGAATACGTTTTTAGAACTACTCGATCTTACTAGTAATCGACTTAAAGATGACGGCGTTCAACATCTTGCGGCAGCATTTCGACTCGATCGTCACCTGAAATACCTTAGATTAGGAACGAATGCCATTACTGATGCTGGAGCAGAGCATATTGCTCGAATCTTATTGCAGAATAGACGACTTTGTCTTCTTGATCTTTCTTCTAATGAATTAACATCAAGAGGTGTGATAACACTTGCGCAAGCGGTACCACATTCATGCCTTGAATATTTCTACATTGAAGGAAATCGACAAGTAAATGATGAATGTATTGATGCCATTGTTACTATGATTCGCCAGTCAAATCATTTAAAGGCTGTTTCATTATCGAATATAGATTTTTCACAGAAATCTAAATTGAAATTACGACAAGCAACCAAGTCAAAACCTTCGTATTTTCTTTACATTTGACTATGCACTCTAATGAATTATAATAAATCACAAGAAGGCAATACTTTTCTCATTTTATCTTGCCCATCGATGTGAAACTTGCTGAGATGAGTATGGTATCGGCAACTTGCGCATCTATAC
>OENM01001332.1:3247-21376 GCA_900239745.1 Rotaria magnacalcarata | reverse complement strand
GCGCAGTTTAGAGTACTGAAATGAATAATTGTCTCGCGACGCTTCATAATTCATCAAGAAATAGATATGTTTGAAATACATCTTTGTATTTATAATAATTCAAGAGAAGCATTACTGTCCAAAACCTATTAATATGTATATTTTCGATGATCTGCATTAGATACAATGGATAATTATTAGCAAGAGGAGAAAAATAATAATATTACACGTGACTGTTGAAAGGACAACGATTAATGATATAGACAACTAACTAAATCTCAATAGGACGACAAAACCAGATTACGAGAAAATTTACATTTTCTTTTCGGCATCTACCGATGTTGTACCACGTGTTGTATAAAAATGTTGATCACCTGGTGTACCTTGTCCGTAGTCACCTTTGATAGTAATGGTTGATTCGTTTTTTGTTTTCGTTGTATGGAATACGCGATGTTTATTTTGTAAAACCAATGGTAAATTGGACCCTGTCCCATCTGTTTTAAAGAAAAATGAATAGAATAATTGGAAAAAAAAAACATTTACCATCAAAAAGATTTTTTGATTGATTTTTTATTCTAATATAAACTTGATCAAGTACATTTGCTGATTGTTTTGGATAGCAAGCACTTAATGCAACGATACCAGCGACTGATGAATAAAATGTTTTTCTTATTGGGCCACCTTTTTGACCAAGAAGAAGACCACCAAGACCAGCTATAGTAATAACACCGACTTTAGGTAGAAGTGTTCCATCATCATGAATATAATCAATGGTTGCTATTGAAAAAATGCCTACTAAAAACACAACAATTACAAAAAACAAACGATTCTACCTTTTGCATGTGCTTCTCCAGTTTCTACGCCACGAATAATTCTTAAGCGTAACTCCTAGAAATATAAAAATAATGAAAAAAAAAATTAAAACAAATATGATAAAAATGAACCTTATTATTATTCCATGTTTGTTGTATTGATTGTCTCATTTGGCTAACAAATGAATACAACCAATTATTATTATTGTTTACTTTTGATTGATCATCATCATTTGTTTGAGAAGCACGTCGATAAGTACCAGCCGTTTCTGCATCATAATAAATAGGTAACTAAATATTAAAAAAAGAAAATAATAAATATTTTGAAGCAAACCAAAGCAACGAAAAATACTTACATCACGAACTCGTACAATACGAGAATTTTGTTTCGATTCAGTTTTATTTTCTGATAAAGGTGGCATCAGTATAGATTCATAAAAAATATTATCTAAAATAATGAGAACTAGTTCTCAAAATAATGCATTTTCTTCTTAGCCCAAAAGGCATCCATTTTATTGTCACTAAAACAGCTGACCTATCGTATGTGATGGCCTTGAGTGACATCTATATTAATCAAGAATATAAAGAGTACTATATAAAGACTCTCTAGACTTGAATTGGGATACATAAGCATAGATTGTTTACTTGAAATATATTTTATCAATTGTAGTTCATAGATAGATAGTTAACGGATACGCCAGAATAAATGTCCCTCTCAATGTTTTGGCTATAACTTTTTTTCTTTGTGTCTCTATAGAGCTAATTGNAAAAAAATTAAACGAAGATTATCCAACACATAAAAATTATCCAACTTTCAACGCTAACAAGTGTTCCATGAACGGTCGGAGTTTGTACTTCTTTTTTTCCTCATCTAGAAAGTTTATTTTAAACAGATAGTACATCAGAAGATGCAGCGTGAAACGCTCTGCATGCTACATTGAAAACCTTATGCACTCTTTCTTTCAAAGTGAGAAAAACTTTGTTCGACCAATTTTAGATGCTGTCAACAGATCATTTATTGGTCTCACGAAACGTTGCTTCTTTTAAATAACAAAATGTTCATACACATAAAATAAATTGTTGTTTGTAAATTGTAGAACTTTTCACGCTGCATCTTCTCGTATATTATCCTTTTAAAACAAACTTACTAGATGATGAACAAAAAAGATACAAACCTCGACCATGCACTATGAAACACTCGTTGGCTTTGAAATTTCTGTACTTTTTATGTGTTGGATAATCTTCGTTTAATTTTTTTCCTTAACTTTCTTCAGGAATAGGTTTGATTACTGTTTTGTAGAGAATTTCACGGCACATCTTTTGGAAAACCAATCAGCTCTATAAGACACAAAGAAAAAAAGTTATAGCCAAAACATTGAGAGGGACATTTATTCTGGCGCACCCGTTACTTACATCCGTATACTTTCAGTTAAATGATTTTTTTAAGAGAAAATAACTTCAAATTTAAAATGAAAGACGAACATAGTTTTTAGTTGAGCATGACAGTTAAATTGTTTCCACTATGATGAGTTGCTTGTTTCGATTCCGAATATAAATAAGTGTCGGTGACCTTTGGATGAATTGGAGAATAAACGAAAATAAATCATGCTGGGATTGGTGTCTGGCAGAAATAAACAAAATTCATTTGAATAGTAAATTTATAATTAAGATAGTTAAACAGTGGCGAGCCTAGAGTTTATTGATCATTTAATCTAGTTGATTTCAGAGATTTTAAATATAGAAATATTTTCAATGTTCAATTTCAAAGTTTGTCGAGATGAAATCTGCTAGTTACTTTATCAAAACTTGTCTGTTTTGATCTTTCATTTTCTGATAATGATTTCTAGACAAAGTCAACTTTGTCTTCGATTCCAACTGAACACTTTCCATTCGACCGTGACAGAATCAAAAAAACAAAGAACCATGAAATGAAAAGTCTATGGATATCGAAACATCGCACTATTGAGAATTTCATGCGCCCGAAAGGAATATTCTCAATGGTTAATAGATTATCTTCTCAGATATTTATCGGGTTACTAATCAACTGAACTGTCGAATAATCATCAATTTTTTCTGTTGGCTATGGTAGTAAATCGCTTCGTGTTTGTCACATATGATTGAAAATGTGCGCTCTATTTTTCGAACATCTTTGACCCGTACTCGTCATCATGCAATTCGAAAATATCAGATTTTTTTCCAAGCAAAATATTATTGAAACACTTCTGTTTTTGTTTTATACATCGTTTTTATCTATCATTAGAAATTAATTCGTCTTGATGATGTGTCGCTTGAATGGAACCAGTAGGTGATTTTTGATGTCTCATAGTCGAGTCGAGTTTGAACAGTATCAAAAACCTCAAAGCGGCGTTTCATTTTTTTCTCAAGAGAAAAGTTCATAACTTCGAAAGCGGAATGCGTAACTTCTTCATGCTGTCTATTTCTACAAGACCATATTAGAGGGAAATTAATTTCGACAAATTTTTGCCTATTAAGTTAATACTCCATACCAACAAGTCTATATAGTGCATTCGTTATCCACATGCGAAAATGACGTCAGTATTGTGAAAGAAAGAATTGCACAACACTTGATTGATCGAGTTTGTTTTCTACTCTGTTTATTTCACAATCATTTTCATTTCGAAATCTTGAGGACCATACAGTAAGTAATAGAAGTTAATGTATTTGAATTTTTTTCCAGTGGAAAACTATGCCGTACATCGTCTGTACTAAATAGAAAATTTGTAGCAAGTAAAATAATGACGTAGCTGCCAGAAGAGGCTTTCTCGAGTGCGACAAGTCGAAATAAAACAGAAATTAGAGATGTAGGATATTTTCTAGAAATGTATGAATGAGAAACTATTGAAACTAGAAAACATTTTCCAAAAATTACAACGTTAGAAAATGAGAGTTTATTTATATTTCAAACTCGTTTTGAACTACGAATATAGAATTATTTAGTGCCAATGTAAAAAATTTTTGTAAGCTGTAATTCTATGATTTTTGGACCAGTTGCTGTTTCTCTAGTGATGAATCCATTTATTGAAGGTTAGTCCACAACAAACTGTTGGCTATACCTTTTTTATGAGCGCTTTGAATATATCACATGGTTTAACAACTGTAGAGAAAGAGCATTTTATTTCAGATTGTTATCAAATTTTTATTGAATTTCAATGTTCGGAAACAGCGCGCAATCCGATATTTGGGTGGATCGTGAAGCAGTAGAATTTTTACAAGCGACCGATGAAGAAATCGACTGTTTAAAACAGTTGCGCACGATTCAGTTAAAACAACGAGATGCGCAAACTAGCAAGCAAGCCTTTCATATTCCATCGATGATTATTGATAATTTCCTATATCATGGCGCTATAGAACATGCAAGAGATATAGACCTACTTGATAAACTTAACATCCAAAGCATTCTCAATGTGTCTCATATTCGATTAAATCGAAATATTACAAATCGCTATAACGTTCTTTGGATTAATATACAGGATGATGTCGATGTTGATATCCGTCAATATTTCAATCAAACGAATGAATTTTTAGAAGTATGCAAAAGAAACAACACGAAAGTTCTTGTTCATTGTCGAAAGGGTGTTTCTCGTTCGTCGGCAATTATTGTTGCATATCTATTAAGGTAAAGCGTATCTAAAATCTGCAGGCTAATTATTTATATTTCATTTTAGATCGTACTTTAATACACTTCGCGAAGCCTATAATCATTTGGTCGAACAACGCTGGATAGCTGTACCAAATGATGCTTTTTTTCTACAACTGATTCGCTATGAGAAAGATCTGCGTGCAAGCAGCCTTATCGAATGATGACTCGAAGGAAATGAACAACACAGTATAAATTGTTCGCGTTCAAGAAATAGGACTGTTCAATTACAGAACCAACAAAGAACTAATTAAAAATATACAAATTCTGTTTAATTGAATTCGACAAAGCGAAATAAATTTCAACGATGAACTAAATCAAAGCGAATTATTCAAAGGAGTTCAACTATCTTCTCGGACAGGATTCTGTAAACAAAAATTTACGCGTGATAGATACGTTGGCAGACTCCGCCGTTCATGATCAACGTTGATACCAACTTCGTTTGTAAATAACATTATTTCATCATGCAAATTTTCAACTGAAATTTTGTTCGCATCCAAAATGAAATGAATCACTGTTGCTATTTATAAATTCTATCTGTTTCATCGATTATTTTAGTGCGAGGCTTCAATTACATATAAAATATTTATTCTACATGCTCTTATTGAATTTGTACTTGCGCTCAGAAAACAGGATTTTCTCATCTAAAGCACGATAATATACGTGATAAATAATTTTTTCCTATCATCTAATATTGTTTTAATGTTTACAACACGTTTCCCATCGTGTATGCGAAATAAAAATGCATTGACATTTCTTATTTTCAATCGATAACGATGCCATCATCTTTTACGCAAAATCTGGTACACAGCGAAGTTAATCGTTCATCAAAGCCAAAGTCATGTTCATGTCTCAATATTACAAAAATGATTTTAGCTGCATTGCCTACACTTGTGTTTGGTGTTTTCACAACTGTATTCGCTTTACAACAGAATCAAGCGGCACGAGAAAATCGCAAACAAGATCAGTTACAGGCCGAAGAGAAAAATATTCGTTCGAGTTTTGAAAACTTTATAGACGATATATCTGCACTTTTACTCGATCGAAAGTTTAACAGAAGTAATCCTGAACATTTATTACATATTCGTATTAAAGCGATGATAGTCCTTGGTAATGTTGATGCTAATCGAAAAGTTGCTATCATTTGGTTTCTCTACGAAAGTCACCTGCTACGAGCTGATCGTCCTGTAAATGAACGATTGCATTTAAACGGTACTGATTTAAGTAATCTTCAGTTCATTGGCAGACCGACAAGTTTACATTCGCTCTTCTATTTGTATTTACCCGGTGTCTACGCATCGAATATTACTTTCCAATGGTGTAATTTGGTAGGTGCCGTATTCAATGATGCAGTTATGCCAAATGCAAAAATTCTTCACTCACTGATTTATAATACTAGTTTTCATCAAATCTATGCGCCTGGTCTCATATTGGGTGATCTTGTATTATACGGAAACAATTTTCACGGAGCTATACTTCATCGAGCAGAGTTTGCCAGCGGCATAGATATATTTGGAGAGGTCGATTTGACGAATTCTGATCTACTTCATAGCTTTCGAGCGCAACAACTCGTAAGCGATGCCAACATATTCGCATATCGGTCGGTAAATTATCGCAATGCACGCTTATCCGATGGCTCATTTGGCCCAATCGACGAATCGAATCTTGTGATCAATGGAGGCGCAGAAGATACAGTAAGTAGAAATTGACTTTCTCTGTGTGTTTCTCATCTGGAGAAATGTCAAGATTTAAAATAATTGAGTTTTATTAGAAAGTACTATTGAGCAATGATGAATGACTTGTTGATAGTACATACTTTTTTCTAGTGCCAATCAGAAGAAAATCAAACATTTTGGTATCCATCAATATCCTGCTCACTTATGAAAATAAATCGTGCAGAAAATGACTCGTACGTTTTGAATACTTCCGACCTAGGCAATTGTTCATTTGTTGCTCGACCATCGGATGGCACATGTCTCACACAATACATCTCACTAATTTTGTTCTCTGTATTGATCGATAGCGGCCAAGGAGCATATAATCTATCGGTATATGCGGGCTGCTTTGGTCATGGATCCAATCAAATCACTATTATCATTTATTTTTTAAAAGATAATCTGTTGACCCTTCGCAAGCATCAAGGTAAATTTGTTTGGATGATTCATATACGTTTATTCTTATTTTGAATGATATTTCTAGTACTTACAATATATTCTTCACCTCGGCAATGGTCGAATGCTACCGGAAATATTCCAGTCGATTCTCGTGGCATGCAAATAGAAATTCACTCGTTAGTAGCTAACTCAACAGGATGGTGTCTTGTCGACAATATCAAGCTAAATATTTTCTACAATAAAACTGGTTAGTTGAGTTTCATAAGATTGTGTTTTCAATGCGAACTCTTAACATATCTCTTTCGTTTAGACGTATCAATAAATGACTTTTAATATGATATACGTACACGATGAACAAAGACTTTCGACATTCTTGTAAAAATCAAATATCTTATGAAAACATGCAACTGATTTAAAGAGCGAATGTTCAATGTTTTCTCGGTTTTTATTGAATAAAGCTTGTATTTTCATGACAGTAAACATCACTTTCAACCAAATAGGTTAGAGTCTAACGCGTGAATAAAAACAATAAAGATTTATTTAAACAAAAAATATTTTCCTAAAAGAAAAGGTTCTTCGAAACCGACAGAATAAACTAGCAAGTTTTGATGAGATGTCTATGCTGCTAGTCAGATATACTTGCTATTTTCACACTACTTTCGGGATCTGGATCCCAGCCATAGTCACTGAGTTTGACTGTGAGTCTTCCGCTGAATATATCAACTTGAGGGTCGCAACCGTAACTTCGAGCGCCGACTTCAATCAAGTAAATTCCAGCTTTTAAAGCAATTGTCTCCATTCGCGTACATGGGAAATTATGACTGTTGAAGCCCGTGTTAAACCAAAAGCGCGGCATAGCTACCAATCTTGAATCGTCATTTTTCAGCAGTTTATCATTAGCAAGCAAGCGATCATCGTACAGAAAAGCGACTTCAAAAGCGGTTGGAGAGCCACACGTCCGACAACAAGCTTCAAATTGAAGTTCGTACAACATCGACCGTGGATGATAAGCCACGAAAGATAGGCCAGGTATTTTGGCGTAATTTAAGTTCAGGTGATATCTAAAATCTTTTGTAAACTACTTGTTTGACACATTGTCTACTGAGATCTGGTACACTAACACCTAGAAGGCGACTCTTTATTATATATTCCGTCGATGCAAGTCTCATGATCCAAACAGAAACTACCAAAATGAGCATAGCAGTCATGACCACGCTTATCGAAGAAATACAATAATATGTGAAATATCAATTGACAAATATTTATAATGATTCGTTCTTTCCGATTCATAAGCACTACTCAGGCTTTTATGGTAATTTTCACTGAACCCCAGGTTTTCGCAACGACGAGTAGTCAATGACATACAATAACACAACATACGATTATTCTATCATAGCAATTCACGCATCCTAAATAAGAAATGTGCTATACGTCAATTACTTTACTTATTCAAGCAGTCGTTACGGAAGAAAAAGTGTTACTGACTGTGTTCATAATGCAATTCAGAGAATTTCGATTACAATTGTACATGATCCCCTGGACATCAAGTTCAGATGGGACCTGACGGGCCCTCAGCACTCTTAGACTTCCTAGTAGGAGCTACGTTTTTCATGGAAATCAGCAAGTTTCAGATTTCGAATTAATAGTAAAATATGATTTCTTGTCATAATGAGAAACACTTCACTTTTATTGCGCATATCATTAATAATACCCATAGACTGAATAAACAATACCGTAAACATAAAATAGAGTCAGCGTCCGAAAAAAAAAAGTAAGATAAACTTCACATAGAACCATTATAATTAAAATAAAAAAAATCCCATGAAAGACAAATCGATTTTCTAGAAATTAATTTTTCTGTTGGAACAATATGAAAAAAGATCAAACAAATACACTGAAAACACATTAGTCAGATTGTTTACATTAATAAATGAAAAATAAAATGAACATGAAACTATTCATCAAAAAAATTATTTCATTCATCATTCCGTATGTTAACTGCACATCATCATAATCCGCCTACTACTATTAATACTGCTGGAAGTTGTTATAAATATATATTCCGGATGAGCTCTAGAATAGATGAATCAATGAATAGCTGCCAGTAGAAGATAAATAGGCAAACAAAACAAAAAATAATCACATGTATGTATCTATATACACCGAAAAGCACAAGCAATAATGAACTGCTCGACAGCACAGAGTTAAAAATGCGATGATAGAAAAAAAAAACATTCAATTATTTCAAAAAAGTTTCGTATGAAATAAATATTTGTTAATTATCATTAATCCATTTTTCGACATTTTTTCTTTTTATATTCGCTGAGTTTTCTTCTGTATCTTCGTTAATTGATTTTAAACGATTTTCCTCATTTTCAATACAGATATCATTAGTACTATTCATGAGAATATTTTTCGATTGCTCAAAATAATCTTGTTGTTCTATTTGACTTATAACGCTGCAACCCGATGGCGTACGTGAATGTGTTTTTAAATGATGTTTCGTCTGAATAGCTATATCATTAACAACATTCGTCGCTCCATCGGAGAGTGTTCGTTGATGTTTTTTTGTTGTTGCGGCTGTCGCTGTTTTGCCCACATCAAATGTTCCACTTGATGCACGTGTATGCTGTTTTATAATTGAATTAATCAATTGTGGATCAATATAGATCGTTGATGTATCTGATGTTTGTCGTGAATGTGCATAATGTGCAGGAACTTTAGGTAGAACTTTCGATAGAGATTCATTGGGTATAATATTAACAACGTGATGTTTTTGTAGTTGTGGTTGTTGTTGCTGTTGAAATGTTCGATGAAGAATTTTATAGAATTCTCGACTATTTAAACCATGCGATGGCGTCGCTATTGATTCATCGTGATTTAATATATTATCAACAATTTGTTTATACGCACGTTGATTTTCACAGGTGATATCAACAATTTGTTTATAGACTTGATCAGCACCACTATAATCAAATATTCCAATCGATGATATTCGAGATGTTTTATTTAAACATCGGCCTAGTTTTTGACGATTAAGCGTAAATATATAGGGAGTATTTTGTTCTTTACAAAGATTTATTATTTTCTCAATAGCATCATTAAGGCCGCCTTGGCTCTGTATTGATTGACAATCAGGTGCAATCAGAACACATTTCAAACGTTGTAAACGTAGATGTTTTGTTACTTCACGTATACCGTGAACGAAACGACGTTTACGACGGGCACGTTCCGGATTCGCTTGAAGTTGTTGTTTCTTGCGATCTTGAAAACGCTTTAATGTTATTAATAATTCAATACAAAGTTCGTCTAATTGACGATCAATTAATTGAGAACAATATTCACGAAAACCAGCATCATGAATCTGTTGCTTTATATTTGATTGAGGCATTTGTTGAGCATAAGGAGTTTGTAATTGACTTGTAGGCTCATGATCAAGTATTTCATCGTCATCGTCATCATCATCATCATCATCATCATCATCGTTTTCATCATTTGAATCATCTGTACATGAGGCACTCGTACATTCATTCATATTAACAGGAAAGACGACGTCGTTCGATTGATCATTGATAAAACTGAAACGAACCCATAGCAAAGCATGCCGATAAAAAAATGATCACTTACTTATCGATACCATTGACATTATTCGTGTCAGTTTCACATGAAATATCTTGCTCATCCGTTGGTTTAATTGCTGTAGATTTTACGTGGAATTGTTGTCGTTGTTTTTGATTTTCTTCGAGTTCTTTATTGATAATACGCTTAAGTTTGGTTGGTTTACGTGGTTTTGGCTGTTCACGTTCTTTGCCACGTTTAGGCACTGGATTTGAATCAAGTGGATTAGCACTATTCAATGTTTTTCCTGATGATTTTGCTGTTTTATTGAGAGAATTATCTTGTTTTGTTTGCGTCGATGTGTTTAAAGCATTGAACATATCTGTTAAACATATTTGGTAGGTTTGTTTCGCTTTTATCTTTGATACATTAATTAATCCTGGAATGGACGCTAGAAAAAAGAAATACATAGGTTTAAAAGACGAAAACAAAGAGTTTCAATTTTATACGTTTATTTTTTGTTGAAGAATCATTTTCAGATTTCTTTGCTATTTGTATCGGTACCTCATGTCCTAATGCTGGAAATGCATTTTCATCGTCGAGAGAAAATGGAATTGTTTCCGGAGTTGATATTTCTTTGCTTTTATTTTGTCGTCGTCGTTCTGCACGTTTTTGTTGTTTTGTTTGAATGAATTCATCGGGTTTTCCATTCGGACTCTTCGTCGATTCATTGTTTTTCGTGGATGATTTTGAACGTTGCTGTTCTGTCGAAGAGTTTCGTTTGGAATTATTATTGGATGTTTTAGATTTCGATTGTACAGAAGGCTTATTATTATTGTTATTAGAAGATTTTCGTTCTTCATTTATTGTTTTCTTTCGACTTCGATTAGTTGATTGATTTTCAGATAGCTTCGAAGAACTCGCAACAGAATGTGGAGATGTAGAACGAGGTCGTGGAGTTGAAACTATTGTATTCCAGGACGGAGTTGGCCTAAAAGAGTTATTTAGATAAATGCATAGTGTCTGCGTTTTTTAGGAGTAATAAAATTCAAGATAAGAAAAATTCTTCTCTCAAATTTCGAACTAAATTACTTTGTATTTGTGGGTGTCAATGATTGAACGACTGGTTGATCAGATTCTTGCTTCAAATTGATGGGAAGGCTTGGAAAGTCTTCGGATCGAAATTTAAATCGAGTGTCGTCATTATTTACATGATAAATATTCTCATTATTTGATTGGTCGCGTTGTTGTATTGCATGTGCAACACCGCGTTTTAATATTCGTTTATTATTTGTTGAATGAAAATTTCGACGACTATTCAATGTTGTTGATTCTTGTTGATCATAATTCGAATGTCGATGGTTATTTGAATGATTGATACCACCACGTTGTTGATGATGTGATGAGATTCGATTTGATTTTGGTTGTGGAAATGAATAATTTATTGGATAAAATCCTGATGACTGATCATTCGGCGGATAGAGTATTTGTGCTTCGGGATAACATCGATTTGTTGGTAGAAGAACAATTTGCGATCGATTGGGCGTAATTGATGATTGTGGTGGATTTGTGTGGCTTGAATCAATATGAAATTCCTGTGATGATTGGATATGAAATTCAATTTCAGGCCCTTTTAACAATGGATAAATTAATTGTTGTTGTAGGGATTGCGGTGAATAAACGGATGCAACAGTGCTTTCATTGATATACAATGGAATTGTTGTTAAAGGAGGAATCGATACTGATGGTACGAATTCTTTAGCGTCTGCTGAAAGAGTTGATAATGATGATGTTGTCATTTTTTGCTTAGAATTTGGTAAATCATCAAAAGAAGCAAAAGAAACTTAAAGTTCTCATCGTCATCATCAGAGAAAAAGTCAGACGGGTATTCTATGGATCGTATGACACGGTCAAAACTAAAGAAAATATTTTTTAAATGAATTCTGAAGCAGAGTAGTGAAATTCGATGATGATTTTTTTTATATATAAATAAAAAAGACTTTTTACTATTCTCGTTTTTTCTTCATCAATCACGTCGACTGTAGGGACGTTGGTGATTGGTTCGAATGATTCGACCAATCAGATTTTGTTTAATCTAACAGGTACACAATTATTACTCTTCCTCATCATCACTATTATAAGCATGGCATTAGCTTCGGTACTTGGTTTTAAATCCAATGATGCATTCAATCGTTCACTCCGATGTGACAAAAACGATGATACTATCGATGAACTTTGTCCAAAATTAAATGTAGAAAATATATCACAGTTTATTACTTTACCACCTTATGCCGATGTAAAGGATTTCTCTCTTTTTGCCTTTTGTTTTTCAATATGTTTTTGTTTTTATTTTTCCTTGTTAAGCCTGCCAAATATTTAAAAATGGTTAGTGATAATGTAGATCGCGTTAAAATACAATTTCTTAAAGGAACAACAACATTAGCATTTAAATTTCGTAATGGAGTTATAGTGGCGGTGGACAGTCGTGCAACCGCTGGTGGTTTTATTGGTATGTTTAATTTTGAACATTTCTAATCCACTGCATTTACCACTGCTAGTGATGTTCGTGAAAAATAGAAACTCATCATATTTCTTTTTCTAGCATCTGGAGAAGTAAAAAAAGTGATTGAAATTAATCCTTATCTATTGGGTACTATGGCTGGTGGTGCTGCTGATTGTGCTTTCTGGGAACGAGTACTTGCTCGACATTGTCGTATCTATGAATTACGTAATAAAGAAAAAATTTCGGTCGCAGCTGCATCCAAAATTCTTGCTAATATGGTCTTTGAATATCGTGGAATGGGATTATCCATGGGTACAATGATTGTTGGCTGGGATAAACGAGTATGTTGCAATGAAAATCAAAGATGAACAAATGTTTTTATTTGACATTCAATAGGGTCCCGGCTTATATATGGTATCAGATGATGGTGAACGTATTAGTGACAATTTATTTTCAGTTGGCAGTGGATCCATATATGCATATAGTATTCTCGATGCTGGTTATAAGTAAATAAATTCAAACGGAGTGGATTTGATGATAGATTTCGTCTTATTTTCTAGATATGAAATGAGTACAATTGATGCAATCGATCTTGCTCGTCGAGCGATTGTACATGCCGCCCATCGTGATGCTGCATCGGGAAATATCGTGCGAAGTAAATACAAATTCTTTTTTTTTAAATTTATGATACAAGAATTTCTGTTCTTTTCTTAGTCTATCATATGAAAGAAACGGGCTGGGAAAAGATTGAAGAAAAAGATACAAATGATTATATGTATCAATATCGTGAAGATAAAACGATGAATTTTTAAACAAATAAAATTAGTTGATGATGAAATTTGTTAGGAGAAACAAAAACAGCACCACTTACTAAAGTTCTTTTTTGTTCTTGTTTTTCATATATTACGTATATCGATCGATCACTTAATGTGAATAAAACAGAAAACAAAATATTAAACGTTTTTTTACTTTCTAGATTATATTTTTATGTTTTGAGTAATGACTGAAAGTCATTCGATTCGTTATTGGTTTGCGTTAATTATTTCTTCTATTATTTCTATTTTTGTTGCTTTGATTATTATTGGTATATGTAAGTAAACGGATACTCGAAGGTCACCGAGTCAGATATTTGAATTTTGCTTTTAGCCTGGTATTTATTGTGGAAATTCGTTTTGATTCGTTTCGGTGTAATTCGTGCCTTGTTCCAATTAAATAATAACGATCAACAACCGAATCAACAATCTAAACCTAAACAAAACCCTCATCGTCGTCAACAACGTCGAGAATGAGGTTTCCCATCGGCCGATGTCTTTCATTAACAACTCTATCTGCATTCAGTTCCTATCTTTATATTCGTTCTACACATATTCAACGTGAATCAGTATGCACATCAAATGAAGCTTGGTATCGTTCGTTACCGTTTCGTGAAATCTCTCGATGCTGGTCACGTATTTTGTCTGTTAATATTTATCCTCGTTCTCTACGAAATCCGATTTATAAACTTTTTTGTCGCATTTTCGATGCTGATATCAACGAGTGTGAGTATGGTCCAGATCAACTTGATTATTATGCAAGTTTTGGTGAACTTTTTCGACGAAATCTTAAACCGAACGCGCGACCCATTGATAAAGAAAGTCTAATTGTATCACCATGCGATGGCGAAATACTCGACAATGGCCTTGTAACATCAGTCGAACTTTTAAATATTGTCATTAAAGGTGTTTCGTATACAATCAAAGATCTATTTCAACTAAATCGAAATGAAATTGAACGTTTACAAACGAAACAATGTAAATCATCATTATTCTATGCTTGCATTTATTTAAATCCTGGCAATTATCATCATTTTCATAGTCCAGCTAAATGGAAAATTAACGAACGCCGACATATCACAGGTATGAACAAATAAATCAATCAAATGGGAAGGGTTGTTTAAAGCAGATCGTTCCGGTGTGTGAAAGTCTCGTTTTGACACGAACACATTTTCTTTTGGTTTCGGCCGAGACTAGTTTTACACATTTCTAATAATGGCAAAGCATAGTTTTTAACCTTGAGACAAGACTTCCTATTTGTATCTCTTTAGTAAGAGGATAGCTACAGTAAATCGTTCCTTTTATTAGCATCTTTTAAACGACTTTTCTTTTTATAAAGGCGAATTAATGAGTGTTCGCCCTGAATTTATAATGTGGATTCCAAAATTATTGTTACTTAATGAACGCGTCGTTTATTTGGGTGAATATGAAAATGGTTTAATGACGCAAACAATGATCGGCGCAACAAATGTGGGTTCTATTGATGTTTATTTTGACGAAACATTAAAAACGAATACGAAATTAGATGATTATACGTTTCGTATGTGGAAAGAAAATTTTCCAAAATCAAAACCAACCTATTTCGATAAAGGAGAACCATTTGGAGAATTTAAATTAGGTTCTTGTATTGTAGTGATATTTGAAGCACCGTCAACATTCAATTTTGTTCGTCATTCCGGTGATAAGATTCGTGTTGGAGAGCGATTATAAATTTTTTTTTGTTTTGTTTTCATGTATTGACAGAATAGAGTGAACAACTAATCAAGCTAAATGATGTACGTTGATGTCATTGGAATTTCTTCGTCTTTCGTGTTTTTTTTTACAATAAACTTGTATCGTTATATTGATGTTTTTTTTGTGTTAATTCATATTTTGAAAAAAGAAATGTTTCTGCAATGATCGAAATTTTTCTGTTTTATTTCTGCTAAACTATGAGAATCAGAGATAGGACTGGATCATAGCGAAAAAAAGCGATTGGACGACGTGGGAAGCTCTTTTCTGTCTTAACCGCGTCGACGAAAGTACATTATATATTACAATATTAACTTGAGAGAATAAATAATAAACGTGTTTTTACTTTATACTAACAGATAATCAGGTATTGTTCTCAGACGTACTAAATATATTTCAATTCCACTATCGAGAAAGTGATAGTTGAGTTAAACTTGTACTTTAAGTTCTATACTCAATGAATATGGAGAGAAAATATTGTTTTTGCAGACACAACACATTACGAGTGATTTTTATTGTTTGTAAGATATTGAATGTTGCCATTGCCGACGACTTAATTATTTTCTAATCAACCTATAGTTGTTCTCGCCAATTCAAAATATTATGCCTAAAGTATTCATTTGAATCGAATTAACTCACTTTTTAAAAATTCTACTATTCATAGTTAATCTTCAAAAAAGTAAATTCAACTAGACGGAAACAATACTATCGGTGATAGGGCTAATAATTATATGATCGATAAATTTTTAACAACGAACTCGTACGAGTTAATCTATTTCAGATATGGCACCGCCAATGGATCCTTCAGATTTTTCTAAATTACGTACCGTTGAACCCATCAGCAGCGACCCAAATATTGCACCAGCAACAACATGGGAAAAATTCAAACAAGCGTTTGGCATGTTCATCGAAGTATCGAAGAACAGACCCATTAGCGAAACCGTATGTTTGAGAGAAGCACTTGTTCTCGGTAACGAAATCAAAATATTTTTATTGCAGAAAATACACATGTTTTTCTCTTTCGCTCTCTATAGGAATACCTGGCTCATTTGTTTGTAGTATGGCTGCATTTCTGTTGACAACAAATCGTAGTCGAGTATTTCAAGCAGCTATCCTTTCGCTACCAATTTTATCCATGGGACGTTTTACACAATGTCGCGCATCGAAATTTCATGAGCGTAAAGCAACAATACTCGTATCGAAAATGATACGAGCGAAAATGTTAACGGATGGTACAGCTAAACAAGCTGAATTCGAAAATTTATTTAAAAAATCAGCCGTAGAACTATCTGAATTAGAACGTCAACTTGATGAAATTATATCTAAACAACAGACTGGAGCCGATTAGATTTCATTTTTCTTTCATATCTTTGTACTACTGAGAAAACGAAATTCCTATATCCTTTGTTTGTTATTTCTAGATCAATGGCAACACGAACCGTTCTTATTACTGGTAGTACAAGGTAAATCATTGCATAGAACTTCTATTTAATAATTGTTCTTTTCTATGTAGTGGTATTGGTCTTGGTATCGCTCGAGCATTTGCCAGAGCGAAATATAACATTATATTCAATGGATTAGAAAAGAATGGTAGCGAACTGGCAGCTGGCATAGCAAATGAATTCCAAGTGGGCCATCTTTATTCGCCTGCCAATGCTCTAGATTCAAATCAATTACGAACTATGATTGGTGAAGGCTTACAAAAATTTAAACATATTGGTTCGTTATTTTTCAGCTTGAATTGAATTCGTTTTATTTTATTTTTTTCAATTCTAGATGTTTTAATAAATAATTGTGGTATTCAACATGTTGCACCCATCGAAAATTTCCCCGATGATAAATGGGAGGATATTCTTCATATTAATTTAACATCGGCATTTATTCTAACAAAAGCTTTATTGAAGCCAATGAAAGAAAACAAATTCGGCCGTATTATTAATGTTGCATCAGCACATGGTCTATTTGCGAGCGAATACAAATCTGCTTATGTTGCCGCTAAACATGGTATACTTGGCCTAACGAAAGTAACCGCACTCGAAGGAGCGCCATTTAATATTAACTGTAATGCCATCTGCCCCGGTTATGTACGAACACCGCTTGTCGACGCACAAATACGCGATCAAGCGAAATCCCATGACATCTCTGGTAAAGTTTCTCTTACGGGCCTATATTCTTCTTTATGATTGATGATATTCTAGAGTCGGAAGTCATACCACGTGTTTTTCTTCACAAACAAGCTGTCAAGAAATTCATCCCCATAGAACTTATTGGAAAGTTAGCTTTATTACTTGCCGATGAACATAGCGGTACATTGTAAGTTGTTTTTAGATGTTTTATCAAGCCTGATGAACCTTTTCATTTTGTTTATGGTGTTTTGATATTTTGCGTGATACGCTCACTGTGAATAGTTTCAGTTGTTTTTAATATCGAAGTAGTGATACGATATTTGATGTATATAGGGAAATATTTTACATGAATAGAAAATGATTAACAAATTACATTTTTCATTTCTTCCGATTCATCGTGTGGAATTCTATGGCGATTATAAAGAACTTAAATGAAAATAATACTGATGTAATGTTTGGGTTGAATGTGAGTGCGAATAGAAAGAAAAAAAACATCAAATATAGAACAGTGAGAGCATCGGCGGGTCACCAGAGGGCAATTGGTGGCAATTGCCACACCTGAAAAATTATTGTTGCACATAAAAAATTATCAGTGAATATATTCAAAGGTGTCCAGACCGCTGGCGGATGAGACAGGGTGTGACCCACCCCAAATATTCGAAAACTGTCTTGCATTGTATTTCACCAAATGAAATCTATAGTACCATAAGCGAAATTTCACAAAATAGTTCCAGTGTTGCCAAAAGTCAAACTCAAAAATCCGGAAAAAATTCGAAAAACCCTCAAAAAATTTTAAAAAACTGTCAAAAATGCTAGGGGAAAACAGCAGACTTTTG
>OENM01001331.1:0-21058 GCA_900239745.1 Rotaria magnacalcarata | reverse complement strand
CAAGAATCTGGTACAGAAGGAACACTAGTCGACGATCTTGACTTCGATCTGTCCAGGTTCTTGCTTTTTTTTGCTTGCCAGACAAGATACTTTTCCTTCTTAAAAATCAGGCAAGAATCATTTCTCGAGTTAACATCAAGAATTTTACTTGATTTTCAAGAATCTTGCTACCGTCTTGGACAAGAATCTGGAAAGATCGAAGTCAAGATCGTCGACTATTGTTGCTTTCTTTCTTCATCATGTATTTCTTATCTTTGAAAATTGATGAAGAACGCTAGAGAAAATATGATTCTGTTGAACAGTATCGCTTAATCCTGATTTATTAGTTATAGTTCTTCAGTTTTTTAAAGTTGTCCTTTTCAATTACCCTATAAACTCTTTTAAATGTTTTTATTAAATCAAAACCGCATTATTGTTTATATAAACTATTTTTCTAAATTGAAAAGTTAACTATAAAAAATAAAACCTGACATTTCGCATCTAGCACGATTTTATAAATCTGTACAAAGTCGTAAACGAGGGAGTATACCCTTCAAGGACTGATGATCGAATTAAAAGTTAGTTTTTTTTCAAAGCCTCTTCCTTTTGTGAAACACAATCTGAAAGGAGTGTTGAAGTATATATGATAGAAATTTGGACTCATCCCCCGTTCACACAGACCTTTACATAGAAATGAATTAATCAATTAATTGGTTACTTAATTAATTGTTACTTATTAAATTTCTCTGTAACGGTCTGTGATGATTTCTAGAGACTTCATGCGTCATAATACAGATCGTAACAGAAAAGCTCCACAGACCATCAGTGACCGTGATAGACGAATTCCAGAAAAGAAGTTTCATCGTGTTTCACATTTTAATCCCACGGGGATTGGGCTAACAGCTGTTTTTACGATATTCGTACACGAAAACTATTTATCATCATTCGGCATTCTATAGGCCAGTCGCGCGTTGAAGATGGTATAAAAATTGATTTCGTTTCGTTGAAATTCGTGTACGAATGTGTTTGTTCGAGCTGCATTGAAAAGAAACATAATATTTTCTCTTTTTCCATCAAAGTTTTCAATTTTTCTTTTCTTTTGATTATTGCCTCTGTGCGTGAATGATGCGCATGGTGATATTGATAATGTCAAACCCGATCGAATCTAAAATATTTGAGCAACTAGCAGAATTCTATAGAGAAATTCTCAACAGATGGTATTGGTCAGGAATTTTTATTCTCAGACTTTTTGTCGAATTCTGATAGACTTTTACAGGATTTGTCAAGATTCAGTGTTTAAATCAATCATTCTATATAAATAGTTCAAAAATAATCTTTTTTTGGACAATGGTGGATTATCACAGCATGAACTGAAAGGAACTCACATAATCTCTTTTTGAAAAACTGCGTCACATTTTCGAAAAGTTAACTTCAGTGATTTTTTATGGAAAATCTTACAAAGCATAGTTTATGATAAAAAATTTGGCACAATTAAAGTCTTTTTCATGTTATCGTGTGTTTCTGTAAATGCGGTGGCGTAATTAGAGTGTAACAACGTTCGAGTTAGATATCGTACTTGACAATATGGTCAGATTTATCTTGCTCAGCATTTATTTTATCATGATTAACCATTGCATTACATGTATTCATGCAGATACGGACACCTTAATCTAATCAAACGATGAAGTATGAAACAACTGAATCTGTTGTATGCACTCTCAGTTCGCATATTCGCTGCTCTATAAAAAATATGAATAATGTTGAAGATTTAAGTGTCTTTTACGACTTCGATAGGTACATAAGCGTAAATATCATATGAGTATCGATATTTACAGGTAAATCCTTAGCTATATAAAATATGGTGTTCGAATTGCCTCCGAAGTATAGTGGGGTAATAGTTCAACCTTTTTAATAAGTTTAGGCTTTAGATCATATACCAACAGTCTCTATGATCTACTTTTGAGACGATACTGCTATATCAATTATAGGTTTTGTGGAAGAGACCATTATTTTAATCGATTCGAGAAATGAAGAAGGATTTTACAAAAACACTAAATAAAAATCGGATTTCAAGCCTTATCCAACCATACATGGAAGGCGCAATGACTTTCCCATCTTGAAACATGTCTTTTCATATCTGACAAGACTTCAATAAATTTTCCACGATTTAAAATTAAATTTTGTACATATTCAAAAGTGATATCTTTTAAGTTTTCAAAATTTTCAATAATAAATTTAACGTCATCACTATTTTGCACCCGAATATCTAAATATTTTATATTTGGAGTTATCATTGAATATATTGTTTCTACAGTTGATGCAAAATTATCTGCACTCCATAAGTTATGTAAAGATAACACATAAATATTAGGAGAACATTTGAGTGCCTGGTTAATATTATGAACAATAATTGGAATATATTCATCAATGAATCTAATTGATAATGAAAGTGTCTCAATAGGTGATAGATCGATTATTGTTGAAAAAAATCTAAATGAATCGTCTGGCCATCCACCATTCGTAGCTATGGTAGGTGCAGTAACATTTCGAAATAGTAAATGATTTACTTTGTCTATTTCATCAACATTACTAAATTTAGTTAAATGTAAATGTAATTTTTTCGCATTATCCATCATCGTTGAATAATTATTCGTTAAAGTAAAATTCTTAGCAGAAACTTTCCTAGTATCCGTATTATAATATACAAAATGGTCGGTACATAATGGTAATGTATAAAGTAAAAGTTTATGTGAACAAATAATATAATCACATGTAACCAAACAATGCTTTTCATCTACCCAAAATGATGTTCGAAACGAAGAAATCATTTGTTCGACGGTACTTGTATCGAAGTTAACATGAGTGAAAGCCGAAATTAAAAAGTCAAATTTTTCTAATAATGGAAGTTTATTTTTAATCAATTGCTCCCACCGATAACCATCAAATGTAGAACAAAATAAATTTCCACAACCGATCAATTTCAGATAAACCAGTGCAGGCGTTAATGTAAGACATTGCTCAAGTTTATTTATTTGTATACGACCATCTTCACATGTTAATGATTTTATTTGTAAAAATGGTGCATGATTAAAACATGGGAGATTTTTTTCACTTGTATCATCAACATTAAAATCTTTTAAAATGATTGTTTGCAAACAAGGAGAATGTTGGAGAACAGTATAGAATTGATCGCACGTTATACTGTTCTTGATTCTAAGATAACTGATAGTAAGATTAAGAGGCCATCGGAGTTCTTTCATATCTGTAGGGCGCATATTCAAGTTAAGTTTTTTCAGCGAACAATGTTCTATAGTTGATGATATAAGATTCAATGCAGTATTTTCTTCGTGTATTCTTGTTGTTTGACAATCGATAGACAGAAATAATAACGAGGAACGAATAGCATAATTCAAAAATACTTTTAAATCATGAGTTTCTATTTGAATCAGTGTTAATGAACGAAGTCGAATGAACTGATTGATATTGAATAATGAATTAAATACTTTTATTTGACCATGAGTGTTATCTTTATCGGATAATGTTAAAGCAACAACTTGCTCGAAAGGTATTATACAGCACATATGAAGAAATTTTGTTTTCGATATTGATTCAAAATTGAAATCATAATAATTGTATGAATTAGCAATTGAATGAAATCGTTTACAAGCAAAGCGAAATGAAAATAGAATTGTTTGAGTATCGAGATTATCGAGAATATGATGAAGAATTTCAACTGGTAATCTATCAAGATATGAGATGTACATAGTCATTTAATTTAGAAGAAGAAAATATAACTCTTTTGTTAAAAGTGATATTCTTTGAATTGATCGTACTAAATTCTAACAAATTTTGACTATACTATTAAGAAAACAAAATAGACAGCAATGGCATAGAAGCGCTGTCAGTATTAACGCAATTTTTATTGCTTGTAATATTGAATGAAACGGACCAATCGAAAGTAGAAAGAAAATATGACTGCCCTTCTCGCGCACATCTCAATCAATGAGTCATAAAAAACTGATTGAGTGCGCTTTTATTTTGGTTTTTCTAGAAATATTTAGGTAAGCTATCACTTAATCACCTTGAACATATTTTCTATTAAAAAGCTTTTCAGTGCAGTCCCGTTGGACTAAAATTTGGAACTCGCATATTTCGGTTAGTTAGATACTGATCAAATAGAAGTTTTATTTTTTCAGTGTAGTGAGATCATATTTTGTTCAAAAATAAGATAGTAAAACCTTTTTAAGATTTGAAGTTTATTGGATCTATCAATACGAAATATTACTAGAGAGAACATATGAAAAACGTTTTGTTTAGGATATGTCAGTATGCTGAAGTGTTTAGTGTTTCATTGAGAAATATTGTGAATGATAATAGTTTCAACAGTATTTAGGATATAGCTATTGATATTGTTGAACAAATATGTTATTTAGAATATTGAGCAATTTATATTTTTTCGTATTACCAGATGAGAAACTGATACATTTTTAGAAACAAAAATTTGATAAAAGCTTCCCAGTGGATGGAAAAGTTGCGAATTGTAAATACACTAAAATGGATTCAAGCTCTAGATTGAGGTATTTGTGTGGGGAAAAAAAGATTAAAATGTTCATCTGTTTATTTTAGGTGGTAGAAGTAATGAGTGTAATAATAGCATAAACTAATTGCTAGCTTCTGTAGCGGTAGCATACACTCGTTGTTAACGTCTGTAATAATAAAAATAAACGATACTGTCGTAACTATGGATTATAATGATCAAAACGACAGATTTTGATGATTAATTAGAGATTAAATCCCAATTGTAATGATTTTCTAATTAGAGAAACTAGATTTTTATTACTGATGTGAGCAGTGGCCAACATAGGCAAAACGACCTGTACAAAAATGTGATCTAATTAGCGCACCTAAGTGTTATTTTTTTCATGCTTTATCTCTGTAATGGGAAGGGGATGGGGTACAGGGGAGCCGCAAAAACCTTACACTTCAACTTACACTCACGATTTTCTTCGAAAATATATGTGAGTTCCATAAAATCTGCGCCTAGATTTATTGTACAGACGATGACGACGATGAATTTCGATATTAGATAGTTACTGAATAAAACCGTCCTCCATAATGGAATGTCACATGAAACTCATACACTAACATGGATCTAAAAAAGGATGCTCAGAGTTGTAAAACATGAAAACTAATATTAAGAATTAGACAGTATCTTCGTATAAATAGTCTAATGAAAACTACCGTTTTGTTTTTAATTATCTCTTTGTCTTGTTGTTGATTGGTTGAAAATAATAAATAGACGTAGATGAGTGGACTATTTAATAAAGTTATCTATTATATACAAATACCTATGTTACATAAAATCATGAAGCCCATGAAGAAATTCATCATATCAAAAAGTCAGATTTTTATCCTCTGCAACACTAGATAGAATAGTAGAATTTGATGTCGGAGAGAACTACTTGAGAGACATTAACATTTCGAATAGTTACTATCAGTACGCCTGTCATTTAGCTTCAGTGTATGTGAGACTGATTTAACCACTTTTTGAGCAAACTTAAATAAATATTTTGTTCATTGTGTTATATGAAGAGGTTCACCTGTAAAATTATTCCGACTATGTATGAGTAAAATACAGTAAAATTAAAATCGAATAACTAATTTTATTCTCGATTAACATTAAATCGACTTTCAGTAGTCTGATGATGTTACTCAAAAAGAAGAGAAACACTATATTGTTCATTGGTATTATGTAATAGTCAATTTTACTCATACATATCTTACCTATACGTACATCGTATTTTTAGAGCAAAGAATGAAAAACACTATTGTTGAACGACATGATTCTGATCTTTATGATCATGATAAGTTGCCCACATCGAATGGCGTTCGAACAGAAACGAGTCTTATAAAAAATCAAAACAAAAAAATACCTTTAAATACAACAGCAATAGCGACGTAAATATTTATTAAGAATAATTTGAAGTAAAAACACAACTCATAAATTTTATGTTTCTATAGAACTGGCATAACATCATGGCGTATTCCACGTCTGTTACTCAATTTCATATCTGTTTCTCCACATATGCTTACTCATGCCGAAGAACAACTGTATCACGGTAATTCTACGATATAAACAATTTACGTCAGAAATCATTTTCATGTGTAGGTTTGAAAAATAAATATACCGGTGAATATGTACATATAAGGTAGATTGAAATTCAGACTGAATATTCATTAGATATTTTCTTCTAGAGGTGACAATGCAATTTGGACTGTACGAAGTTTATGCTCACCTGATAATACAACTCCCATAGTACTTATTCATGACTTCGGTTGTGCTAGTGGAATATGGATAGAAAATATCGATTTTTTAAGTAGACGTCATCCAATTTATATGTTTGATATACTTGGTTTTGGTCGTTCATCAAGACCTAATTTCGATCAAACAAATTCTATCAATGCTGAAACAAAGTTTATTGAATCAATTGAAGATTGGCGTATAGTTGTTGGTCTACAAGAAAAATTCTTTTTGATTGGACATGGTTTTGGTGCATATTTAGCTACATTGTATACTATTAGATATGGATTATTTATTAAAAAATTAATTCTTCTTGATCCTTGGGGTTTTAATCCGAGGCCAGATGAATGTCAATTAAATTTAACTACACCATTTTGGATTAAACTTCTTGCATATTTTACAGAATCATGGACATCATTTTCAGCATTCCGATATCTTGGACCATTAGGTAAATTATTCACTCGGAGTATATGTTCTTTTTTTCTTGAAAGCGTAGCACACAGATTTGTTACACTATTTTCAGGAACAACAAAAATAAATGTGGAAACTTCGGATTTCATCCGAGAGTTATGTGTACTGCAAAAAGTGCATGGGATATGTGAGTCATTCTAGAATGTCTGAACACCAAAATTATCATGAGAAACTAGGCACTTTGGTTTCTGGATGCAGTTTTTGTGCATTTTGAGACCATTTTCAGGCGATGTTTCGTTAGACAGCTACGATTTAGTTCAAAACTAGTATCAGATTCGGAATCAGCGTTAAAAACTGAGTCGATTTATATATGTTGTGGATAATTCTGAGGAAAGTTTTTTTTTTTTGAAAAATCCCTGTACTCCCCCTCAGGGATGGTATAGTCAAAAATGACAATTTTTTCGATAACTCATCCATTTCTTGACGGATCCTTCTCATCTTCGAACTCGACTGAGATATTAATGAGATCATTATGTGTACAAAATTTCATGACAATCGGATCAGCCTTTCAGGAGTTATCGTGTAAACGGCCGGACGGCCGGACACACTGACCGATTCTATAGTGTACTCACATTTTTTTTTGAGTACACAAAAATGATCATGAAAGTAGAGGCGATCGGAAATAGTCGAGTTTAATCGTCATCCAATCCAACTGACGTCTAGTTTATTATGTCTTTTCTTTGCATATTTTTAGGATTGCCACTATTAAAATTACTTGCGCCACGTTGGAAACGTCTAGCACCAGTTGAAAATTCAAATAAAAAATCAGATACACTCTATGAATATTTATATCATGTTAATATACAACCAGCCAGGTAGATTTTCTTGTCTATAGTTATTGAAATTTTCGTTTACTTCGTTGAAGTGGTGACGTTGGCTTTCAAGCATTAGCATCATGGTATGGATGGGCTAAAGAACCGATCGTTCAAGTAGATCATTCTCGTATGGAAACTATTTCTAGTGAAATCCCCATTGTGTTTATATATGGATCTCGTACACATATTGATAATACACCAGCACAACAAATACTTCATCAACGTGGTTCTTCAAATACATCTTTGAAAGTAGGAAGTAGAAAATAAATAGATTTCTATAAGTATTTATTCATTGGTTTAGATTATTCATAATGCAGCACATTTCTTTTTCATGGAGAAACCTATACAATTTCATGAAGTTATGATTGATATTCTAAGTGATGTGCCACAGGGATTTCATTCGTTAGCGTCTAGAGATGATAGAATAACAACTACAATACTCCGAGAGTAAAATCTACATTTAATTCATTCTTTTAGTCAGATGAATTATCTATGAACTTCTTTCTTTGCATTTTGTATTCAAATCATATTTTTCGAATATACGCAACAGTAGTTAGTTTTACAAGTTAATTTTTAGATAGAAAAAAAAAGAAATCGTACCAATGAAAACTTATATAGAAGACTATGAAAATGTTGATGTCCATTCAATATCTTCATCCAATGCTCTTGATCTAATGATATTAACGTCGATGTGTGATCTTGCTTACATAGCAAAATCATTATTAGGCAATAAACCAAGTGAATTATCACAGTGGCTCGTAGTTTTAAAAAATACGCTTGTTAAATGGTCTTCTGTGTATTTTAGTAGTTGTTATATTACATCACCATCACAAAGAAAGCATCGAATAGCTTTTCGAAAGTGAGCATTTTTTAATTCATTTTCTCGGGTTCTTGATCATGAATGCATGCGTTTTCAAGATAGAAAGGAAAGAATTCGAATTAGTTATAAAGCGTGGTTAGAAAACAGGAAAAAAAGGTCATCTCTTTTATTTTAGAGTGATAATTTCAATATAACAAAGCGGTCAAAATTACATTATTACAGGTGAAAACAGAAATAATTCACTCTTATTACTTTTACAGATAGCAGTCATTTGAATCTTTGCTAAGTTTACTGATGAATTGTGAGTCACAATCAATCTTGAATTGACCCAGACATCATCACCTTTGATAAATACTATTTAATTCCGACCGAAACAAAAACGTTTTTGGAATTCCTTCTTTTCAAACCATAGGAAAGTTTAGTGAATTCATTGCTTTTGAGTTTTTAATCTCACATATTTCAGATAGTACAATTTGTATGATGCGTATAGACTGCAATGAACCAGAGATGGGCAACTCCGGAGTTAACTCCCATAGCAACAAAGCACGTAGCGTACAACTCCGTAGCAACCGTCGGAGTTAGGGGTTGCCGAAGTATCACTCTTCCATATACAGTTCTAAAACTCCATTTTTTTTCTCGGATATCTTATTTAACTCCGGCGGAGTTGACCAAAAAAAGCCGGAGTTGCCCATCTCTGCAATGAACTATAAATATGATGAAAATATTTAAGACGTTTTACTGTCCTTTTTAATATGGTATACGAAATTTACATAACGACATACTTTAATACGAAGAATTAAATAAAGAAAATTAGGCGAGCTTAACATTTATCTCAGTACAAAGTTTGTAGTTATCGTTCAAAATCAGTTTTCTTCATCTTGCTTCGCTACATAAATTTGCGAGTTGTAAAGCAGTTCATCAGTTGAAAAATTTGCTTAGTCACAATTTATGACTCAACACAGAAGCAAAGGTCAAATCGAATAGATTTGTTTTTTCTTTATTTTATTTCAGTCGTTTTTCAAAAAGAGATCCTTTACGACGATTAGCATGGACTAAAACGGGTCTTAAACAAGTCGAACGTGCTGAAATGAGAATATTAGAAACATTAAAATCTCATTTTGACGGTTGTTATGTATCTATTTTAAGTGATACTCATAGAATATGGACAATGTGTTCAAATATAGCTTCAACTAATATACCTAGTGTTCTCATTCATGGTTTTGGTGGCGGTGTTGGTATATGGAGTTTAGATCTTGATCACTTATATTCAGATCGATCTGTCTATGCTATTGATTTGTCAGGTTGTGCACGTAGTACTCGACCAATATTTAGTCTTGATTCAAAGGAAGTTGAAAAGCAAATGGTTGACATGATCGAAGAATGGAGAAGAGAAATTGGATTAAATGAACAATTTATTCTTCTTGGTCATAGTTTCGGTGGATTTATTAGTGCTGCTTACACAATAAGCTATTCAAATTATGTAAAACAACTTGTTTTAGTTGATCCATGGGGTTTTGCACAAAAACCAGAGAATATTTGGCAAACAGAACGTTTACAACGTATGCCAGGATGGTTAAGAACATTTTTACCGGTTATGATGAAACTTTCACCGTTAACTTGAGTTCATGCTGTTGGATCATTAGGTAATTGAATGATACTCTCTAATATAATTTAAAAGCTATAGGAACAGTAGTGTGATAAATTCCTAGATAGATATCATAGCAATACTCCATTTATGAAAGAAAAACTGATAGATATGGTAATTGAATAAAAGGATTGAGGGTTTATCTGAAGTTAGTACGAATAAAGTCATTTTATAGTTCTTATTGATATCCTATTTCAAATTAAAATATCATAGAGATTCTACTAATACCTTTTATATTACAAAAAGTTCATTATAATATTTTATTTGCGTAGGGATTCCCGCTATAAAATATTTTCGTGCGGATCTTCGTGAAAAATTTAGCAAACTCTTTGACGATGATCGAATATTGGTTTATATATATCATTGTAATGCTCAATTACCGACTGGTGAGGAAGCATTCCGAAGTATTAGCGATTGCTTTGCATGAGCAAAAGATTTAAAAATCTATTTTAATATCGAATATTTTTACCATTGTGTTTTATTTTTATAATTAGAACCAATTATTGAACGAATTCCAATATATTTTCTTCGCGGTGAACAATCATGGATAACAATCGAATCGTCTTTGATTATGCAATCTCGGCGTAGAAATGATTTTGTTGAAACAATAAACGACGCCGGACATCATGTAAATTTTTTTTAGAAATAATTTCATTCTTTTTTTAATTGAATTCTTTTTAGATTTATGCTGATTCACCTGAAGACTTTGAAATGTATTTAAGACGAATTTTATACAATCACTCAATCTGATATTTGTTTTTGTAATTAAATTTTCTATAATTATTTATTTTTAATAAACAAATTTCTTATTATTATTTTATAACCTACTTTCTTACCTCATTGAAGTCAAAGATAATTAATCAGCAAAATAATCAATAGAAGAAATTCAAAGTTGATCTTTAATTTTTTCTTAGTATTTAGATGTTAAGCACATCGCACATCGATGTGTCGCATTGACCTTCATGAGAACATTTTAAATGGGTGTTTTGACGCGTTACAAATAAGAGTTTACTGTTTTTATTGATAGGAGTGACATATTCATAAAGTATGACTTATTTTTAATAGAGAAAATACAAGAAAACACGAGAAAGTGTCTATGATAAAAGTTCACTTGCTTGACGCCAAAGTGGAGGCGGTGTCGAAGATAACTGATTTATTTGCTTAGTAAATAGACTTCAGGCGTCCATGTTCAATAAGGTAGTTATTTATAGTCGATATTAAAAATGTTCTACTTTACAGTTCATTTTCTCATCATTAAAAACTAAGAATATTCTATAATTTAAAAATATATAAAAGTGCTTTAGTCTAGAGTTCAGTTTAAATTACTTTTTTGTTCTTCATTTTTTATGCTTTTCGTACGTTGGTACGTGTTGAGTAATGTTAATTCTATATGGAGACCTCATGATAATATAGAAACAACGATCCCCTGTATGCAATGCCATTTTTAGAAGCAATACTTATTAGCAAATAGAAGGCAACACCGCTTTTATACATTGCATGGAGTAACATCATCATCATTTTTCGAGTGTCACAGTGTCATATTTATAAAGATGTTTCTTGGTATCATATTTACTTATGATTACTCTTGTTTGCAAGAAGTCATTCAAACAGTTGCTCGTATCTTGAGAGCTATTAAAAAAATAAAGATTACTTTAGAAGGTAAATGTACCCGACTGCGTATTTCGAGTGTCCGTAAAAGACGTTGCTTTTACTGACAGAACGTCGGATAGGCTTTCTCACGACATTATTTTTGTTAAGAGAATCTACCAATTATGTTGAAAATGCAAATTATAAAGGAAATGCCAATAGAAAAATTCTATAGGTTTGTTATATTAACATAGACAAAAACAATTCAGTAAGCGAGCAAGATTTTATGCAATTAGTAAGTAGAATACTTGATAGATTTTAAGAGAGGTGATGCTTTTTGGTTAATATAAATTTACTCGCGTTTATTTGAAATCTGAAAACATCGTGTAAAAACATTTTTTTCATACTTTTCATAATTCTAGTTTTGTGCTCTTTGAGTAATCTCATACAAATCATAGTGTCACGTAGCAAAATGATGCTGAAATAAGAAAAATTATTACGCAAACTATATTCGCTAATCTGCATAGGAAACTAAAGAATCAATATATCGGCGTTTGAATTGGAATGTAGAATAAAGTAAAGCAATTTTCTAATAGTTTTAAGATAATGTTTACAGTATTGACTTCAATGTCTATACTTTTTCTTTGCAAATAATTAAGTCAAAATTACATGAGATCTACTTCTTTGATTGTTGAATGACACTGTCAATATCAGAGATGTTATTATAGTCTATCATCAATATTTAAGCAAAGCCTAGTCGCAGTATCATTTGCAAAGATGTAATCTGAATAATTACACGTCATATGGGACCTCATTTAATTATATGTTTATTTATGACGTTAACTCTGTGACTTGCTTTTCTCTTTTAGCACACATAATGAGAGGATTGAAATATTCTTATGTTCAATATTCCATAGAGAATTATTCATCGGGGATCATTATATTTAGACACATAAGTGATTTCATCATAGAACCGATGTAGTTTTCTTTTGTAATACAGACTGAAAGATCGTGTACTCAAGAGAGCATAATGAAAATTCAGTTCAGATTAAGCCATTGTGGTAGAAAATCATTCTTGTTCAAGGCAATGTACCATGTGTATCATGAATGAATAGAGTTGAATACTAGTACATTAATGTGTAAAATTCATTCGATGGTCTTCGAAAATCATAAGTAATTGTGGGAAGAAATTTGCTATTCAAATGTTTTTGATCATAAAAGTCAAGAAGAATTAACTAATCGAAGTTATAACGTTGAAATATACAAAAGTCAATTATAGAAAACGTTGATCAAATTATCATTGTTAGTCGAATATATTTACATGCACGATTTAATCGGTTGACAAATATATATTAAAAACAGTAAAGACATTGACTTATGCCCATCACATGTGACTCCTATATCTAAAAGGTTCTTTTCTGATGAACTTATCTGATTTTTTACTGAACGAAAAACTCATTGGACTCTTATCTAGTTCACTATAGGCTCTTTATCAACTATGATTATTATTTTTTCTTTATAAATGAGTTCTTTTTCCAAAATTTATCTAGTTCTGAGTTATGTTACTGGTGAATTGACCGTGAAAAATAAATAACAGTTTTTGGTAGTGTAGTCCTTGTTTTATAATTTACATAGGAAATAACCTTGCTTTTCGTTCAATATTAATTTTTCCTTGTCGCCAAATGCTAAACATTCTATGTTTGTTCATTTATTTTATCCTTGTTAATGCAGACTGCTACGTATTCATTCTGAAGCATACAATTTTCATAGAGGAAATGGAATATGTAGGCGTTGTAAGAGACAGAACAGCAATTCATCAATGTAAAACGCGTAGAAAATTATCACCCTAGTATTTATCGAGAAAATATAGCACAGATATAAATATATCGATTGAAAAACGTACAGGACTTCTTCTCTTTAGATAAATACAGAGTAATATTTTTTTAAATTGCTTTCGGCAAGAATAATTAGTCTATCATAGCACTTTTTTTTCCTCCTAAGTATGTAATTGAACATTAGAATACCTATTGATAAAAAAACTGTTGTATCATGCACGCATACGATACTTAAATATATGCGAATATAAAATAGAACTAGATGAGATTTTATTAAATTTAGTGAAAAGACATATGTCTTTTTCCGGTAAGTTTAATACTACATATTATTACTTTGGCGTCATAAATACACGAAGAAAAATAATTCGAGAAGTATTTTACATGATGCATATTATGTGATTTTGCATGCATGATCGAATTCATTCTGCCACGAAAAATAAATCTCTTGAGTATAAAAAAAAATATTTTCCTTTGTCATGAGAATGGTAGCCTTATCGAGGAAAATAACGTCATACCATCGCTGATCACTATGCAGATTCAGTTACCTTAACAGCTAATGACTCACATAAAATAATTCTAATGTATTTCATCCATAGTTTTCGAACGGGACGACTGTGTATTTGAAAACGATACAAAGTCCCTTTTTGTTGTTCCTTTCAATATAATTAAAAAACATCCAAACGAAAATAAAAATGAGTAGCGAAAAAAAAATCGCTGCCTACGCATTTTGTTCTCTTCGAGTATTATGACAACGCTTTTTTTTGACTCTTTTATACACAAAATCAACATTTAATTTTGTTTAAAAGCGCACACTGCAAGCAGTATCAACGTATTCGTTTATTTCAGTTTTGAAAATGTCCTCAATCAACTCCGCATCACTTATTATATGCGTCTGCTGCATTCTACTTCACTTGTCTTTTATTGATTGTCGTCCTCACAACCAGAAACTACTTGTTCAAGGTCACCAGTGGACAGTACCAAATGAGCCTGGTTGGGAAGATGGTAAGATGACAATTAATCGAACGATAATTTTGAACTTTCTTCCTATTTTTAGTTTTAAAAGAAGCTGAACCTGTTCGTTCTAAATTCTTGAGTAATTGCGCATCAAGTCGGGAATGTCGATTGGCTATCGATTTATTACGAAAAATATTTTTAAGGCACAAAGTCTCTGCAAAATATTACGACGAGTCAAATGGCAATGAAGCTGGACGTAGTGAGATGGACTCGATCTTTAAATGGGGCTAACTTCTATGTTCATTTTTTGCACTATTAATTTATGATAAAACAAAAACATGAAAATATCATATTTGTCACATAGGCAATATTCATTCTTATAAGATTCAACATTTATCAAGAGAAAGATATTTCATAATCAAACAGTTAAGAAAATATCCATGTGTTAATTATTTTCAATAAAGCAAATCAGCCGCTAATTCATTGTTTTTATATCTATTATTAAATTAAAAAGAAAGTCTTCTTTAAAACAAAATTCATTCGCTAAATTAGTTAAAATCTGTAGAGACTCTATTACAATAGTATCTTTTCAAAAACGGTTATATCTATAGAAATGAATATGATATTTTTTTCATTTAATCTAAATTAGCAACACATGAGTTCAATCTGTCGCTATGTTTAGTATTTATTCTATGATGTTTAATTATAAAATCATTACCGGTGGGAAATGAATTATTTCCCCAGCATGGAAGTAGACGTTTCTTGTATGTTATTTTGTCTCATTCAAAATTATAATCATATTGTTTTCATACGATGGGTCAATAATTTTTACATATTCCTTATGGTAATAAATTGAGATTTAAAACATTGTAATTTTATATTGATCACGAATGATTGAATGTCTAATTGCACGGAAATATGTAACTGCAGACAAAGAAAAGAAGTAGTTTATTAGTGTTTTTGTCTGTTAGCTATTTATTTGATAAGATCATTTTGCATGCTGTGTGACTGAAAGAGTTCAAGATTTACTGATGAGAAAAATAGATATGAAGAATTCTTATTACATATATATACATATATATATATATATTCATTGTTTCTGATACAATCACGAATAGGCAATATAATGCGGAAAGTGATGAAGTTAAGCAAATAATGTTTCCAGATATATTTCTGCAAAATACAAAAAAACAAACTGTTTTAAAAAGAATTGACAAAGATACCATAGGAGGCAAAAATAATAACATAATGTTTTTTGTCCTTGAATTGCCATTTTTGTTCGCAATTCAAAGCTAAGCAGTATACAGAATTGTTTATTTTAGGGCATTACAAGTTTTGAAATTAAGAAAAATATGTTGACTACTCAAACAGTTTTATGAATCAGTTAATTGACTTTACTGATTTCGTACGTACGAAATAAACACATGAATGACTGTTGAAAATCTTGTCGATATCAAATAGATTTCTAACCATACATCTACTTTTACTTGAAAATATTGTTATTTTTTGTTCCTTGTATTATTTTTTATTGATATATCGATCTCCAGACGTTAATTTCCTGGAAATAAATGCGATAGACATCATGTTTGACGTTTGTAATCAAACTTAGAGTATAATATTATTTAATGCACTAGAAAAAGAAACAGTCGAGTTGCTAGATTTCTTCAAGGCTAAAACTAATTGTTGTGAATAACACCAAGCGATCTTAATCGTATGAGAAACATCTCGAAGAAAGCCTTTCGGGGATACACTCTGGCTTGTGTTCGGGCGAATAGAATACGGACAATCTGCTTATAAGATAAAAGAGGAGTTTATCTATAAAAATAGAAAGATATAACAAAAAGAATATTTGTGTGTATATCTAACTTGGTCATTTATCTCCATTATTTTAGACTAAACCATATGTATGTCTAATAAACCCTATTAAATTGATTCTGTATTAAAAGAAGATGTCAAAGAGATTTGCACTCTTTTAGCATAGCTTGTTTGAACTCTATGATCTATCGGGTCAATCGAAAAACATTATGACTCGACAAAATATGAACAGAAAATTTTATTTCTAATTTAAAGTTCTAAAATGTCAGCATTCTATTCAGCTAAAAAACATTTTTTCATGGGAAATCAGAACGAGATATCTACAAATATGTACTACGACATATGGTAGAATTGAGGCGACCCCTACTGTTTCTCTTTTAAATCTGATTAAATTTCTTTCTAGTCCTAGGCCAATATTTGTTGAACTCTTATGTTTGATGATTAATATTATATTATGTATCATTAAATGTGTTACTAAAGTGACACCAAACAATATAAACGCACGTGTCTTTAGATTTAAATTTTGTTTTTGAACTTTTTTTTTATGTATAAAGATTAGACACCTGGAAAGTGATCACGCGTGACCGTGACCAAGAGTATTTTAGCAAAGAACGAAAAAAAAATAAAAAATCCTATTCGTAATATAAGAGAAAAATTTTTAAATTAAAGCTTTTTATTATATGTTTTAATTCAGTTTTAAATTTTAATTAAAATCAACAACAGGATCCATATATTTCTCATGGCTATAGCCATGGCTGTGACCAAGTCGCTCGTGATTTCCGCATGATCGTGATTAGAGATCGTGGTCACCCAGATCTCTAATGAGGATTTATCATAGAAAAAGCAATTTAATACGAGATGTGCTTTGANTGAGAAGATTAATCGTTAAGCCAGTAGTTTTGAAAACGAAACGGTAAATTTTCTAGATCAATCTACACATTATGAATTATTCAATTTAACGAAGTGGTTGTTTGTATTGCTAGCTAATTCAACTAGGTAGAATCGAGTCCGCTTCAATTTTTCATAGCTTAATTAAAATATTGAAAATTTGACTGACATAAATGTAGATACTCTAATGAGGGAACATTCACAAGTGATACGCATAATTCAACCTCATATTTTGTCGATAGACTGGATTCAGTGGAAGTTAAAGCATACAGTACCAAATCTTAAACTGTTACTAATTTTAGAATAAGCGTGTCAAAATTTTCTCAATTTCAAATTTTCAAAGCGCAAAACTTTGGAAAATTCTGCGAATCTGAAATCAATAAAAATAACGGATTCCATTAGAATCTAGTACCCTATAATTTCAAATTCTCAGCAGATATCAGATATTTATCTACCATCTCTATTGAAACTAACCACAAAATTAGAATCAAGTATCTACTGTCGTCTCGATTAAAAGCGATTGCAGCATCCAGCGTCAAATATCTAATATGTTCTCTTCGCTTAATATAATAGATTCTAATAAAACTATAACACTATTTCAATTATGAATACTAGAAATTTGTTTTTGATAACCCATTGTTTGATTTAGATTAATTAAAAACACGATTTTCTTTTTCAAAAACACAATAAAGATTGTAACTATGAATTTTTTTTCACTTTTTTTAACAGGCCCGTTACTCAGATTAAATCATTAGAAGGTGATTCGAATCATCAATATTTGAATTTTATTCTTTTACACGAAGTCCTAAGTACTCTCACAGAAAGCTTCAAGTAGCTGTGGAATGATTAGATAATCATAAAATATTTCTAATAACTGTAGTCACCAAAATACAGGAGATCTTTAATAAAAAGTATCTCATTTGAAAATGACCCGGTAAAACTACTACAGTAAAACATTCCATAGTGGACACCTCCGTACAGTGGACGGTTTTTCCCTGTCACGTGCTGTGATTTTTGCTAGAATTGAACCTCTCTCTATAGTGAACACCCTTCTTCACCCAGGACAAACAATCAGATACTAAGATCTGATAAGAATCTGAATCTGATCTTGTATGATCTTACAAGATCATACGAAAATCATACAAAAAATCGTAGTCTCTGAGATCTTATATCAAGTCGCACAGTCAGATTCTTGAAAGATCTTATTAATGTGTAAGATCTTTAAAGAATCTGACTGTGCGACTTGATACAAGATCTCAGAGACTACGATTTTTTGTCAGATTCTTGTAAGATTTCGCCCATATTCAAAGATCTTGTNTGTATTTCATAAGATCTTATGTCAGATTTTTCGACCTGGGTAGTTACGATTGTATGGTATATTCTTACTATTAGAGATGTTAGTAACGAGTGTATGCTACCACATATGTTACAACGTCTATCTAATATATTTATATTCTCCACGTAATCAGAGTTAGTTCGTCATAAATATTTTCCCCGATGCGTGATAGTTACTCAAAGCATTGTATCTTAGCTGGAGACCGTCTCCGAAAACATCTAAAACTAACGTGAGAGTAACCAGCGCTAACCTTCGAAGTTTTATCTGACTCGACCGACAGTGACTTCATGCATACTCCCATGCCATTGAACCCACTGTAAACCGGCAATGGTATCCTTTTCGAAGAGTTTATTAGATTGTAGCAGCGGCTAGTCATGAGTAGCGCCGATGAACAACTAGCTACTGCTCTGCGAATTGACTCACTATTTTGTTCCCATGAATTCACTATAAGAAGAACGTTGCATCAGTCAACTCTGATGGATAATACTTTTCTTTTTTGGGAAGAAAAATAGTGTAGAACGAAATGGTTGTTCTACTAAGCAAACGATACTTATTTATTTTTGAATACACCATAATTTATAGGTATGAAGAAAGCAATAATATGAGTTGTGCATCATGTAATTAGCAGGTTTTCAGCTTGCGCAAAAGTACAACATACATTACAAAACAAAGTGTTTCTATATTTCTGAGTTTTTGTTGAAAACTCTTATGCCGATGTTTTGATAACGCGCTATCTACATCATATAGCGAACAACCTTTTTGTACCAACGTGAGTCATATACTTTTGCTCTATGCTATATTCTGATACGCGTTCTCTCTGTCCATACAGTTTTTCAATTAGATTTGCAATGCGAAATTCTACGCTTGAGAGCAACAATATCACGAACAATAAAGTTATAATGCGTCCTATATTTCTATCATAATAGAGAATATAAAAAAAGGAACAATGAGAATTAATGACGATGAATATATGAAACCAGAAGCAGCAGTGGCGAAGTTCCGAGGAAATGTCACTATTCCTACTCAAAATCCCGTGGACAGGTGCCGCCACCAGTAAGGTCCTATGGGGAGACTTTAGGTTGAGGGTGAAGGACTTTTCTGGATCTTTGTCAGTCCTCGCTTTTAGAGTCTTATGCCAAATATTCATCCAGGATAACTATTGCATACACAGTTTTGAGTCAGCAGTTAAAAAGATATCGAATCTAAATAAACCTTTGCTCTCGCCTCCATTTTTCTACTTTTGAAGCAAAAATGCACTAAAAAACGAATAACGCTTATTCGATTTACCTGAAACAATTTCCAAATGTGCAAACCACTAAATGTCTCGTACATGACTTTCTCTTCCAACTTTTCGATTTTATAATCGAAGTTACACTATGTTACCTATGCGATCTCACAAGACATTGATAACAGAGCACACAACTGAACAACTGATATACGACTTGGAGATCACAATTCTAAATTTCACAATTACAGTGTATATCTGGTATCTGCTGAGAAAGTGAAACTACAGGCAGGAAGCAAGCATGTTATATATGCTGAGAGATTGAAATTATACGTAGAAAGTAAATATCTGGTTATCTGGTATCCAAGGCTCTTGATTGTCTTTGGGTGTGATGGGGGCTACAATTTTTTGACAGACAGTGTTGAGAAATTTTCCCAGGCAGTCATTTCTGTAGAAGTTTTTTATGTTTAATTTACAGTAATTTGAAATAGATTATCTATTTCAAATATCTAAGAACGAGCATCTCGTGTACTTTTCAGCCTTCGAGAAATTTTTGAAAATTTTCTAAAACTTATATCGTATAATGTGATCGAGCATTAATCATTCTTTTGATAACACGCATGAGATGAGAATCAGTTTATTTGTTACTTATATACACGATAAAAATCGAAAAAAAATACATATAAAAGCGTAACTTTTAAACAACGTCATCATCGAGTCTCGCTTCGTTATTGTATTCAGTGAAAACGCTTATATTGCGACGCTTGGCCCTTTGAGGGTTACTCATAAAATCTTCGATGATAATGAACACTATGTATTTTTATGTTACGAATGTCAATCTATATTACTGAACATTCAATCAACATAATTTTTGTTAAGTTCGACCGAGATGTGACCGGATTCCAACAGTTCAGAACTCCTCAGGAACCCTGAACTCTTCAAACCACTACCTGATAGCGATTTCGAACCTATTATACTTGTAGGAACTCTTAGAACTGTTGGAACCCTTGGAAGTCTTGGAACTCTTAGAACTCTTAGAACCCTTAGAACTCTTGGAACTGTTAGAACCCTTGGAACTCGTAGAATTGTTAAAACTCCTAGAACTGTTAGGACTGTTAGAACCATTGAAACTGTTTGAACTTTAGCATCTCTGGGAAGTCACCCAGTTGCTTGTATGGTTCGAGGTGGGCCATGCGTTTTCGGGAACGGTTGAATTTGAGGCGTCATTTAAAGCTATTTAGTGGATGCTGTGTTTGAACTACAGAAGTAAATTGAGTTCGGAGAATCGCACTTGCAAACTATAGTACTACACTGAAAAAAAAGGTACCATACGAAACCCCAAAGGTATCCGATTTTTGCAACCAAATCGAAATCCTTTGAGGTTTCG
>OENM01001330.1:12294-32271 GCA_900239745.1 Rotaria magnacalcarata | reverse complement strand
TTTTTCTCATAATCATCCACAACATATATAAATCGACTCATTTTTTAACGCTGATTCCGAGTCTGATATTAGTTTTGAACCAAATCGTAGCTTTCTAAAGAAAAATTGCCTGAAAAGGTCTCAAAAAGCACGAAAAGGGTGTGGACGTGGGTGTGGACATGGGTGGGTGGGGTGTGCGTTTCATGAAGAGGCGTGCATCCACACCCACACACAACACACCACACATACACACACCCTCAAAATAATAAATCATTTTCGGAAACGATATTTAATGTGTTTAATCCATTATAGATAATCCTTACTATATCTAATCATAGGAGATAGTAGTTGCTAATGGGTAATACTACGCTGAAAACAAAAAAGGTACCGTACCGAACTTAAAAAGGCTCCGAATTTTGAAACGAATTCTAAACCTTTTTAAGTATCGTACAAAACTGGTTTAGTATGAAACTTATTCCAATAGACAAACTTAAAATTTGGTTTCGCAGATTCAGTTCCGCAATACCAATTTATTAATAGAACTGTCATCAAATTCCAAAAACTCATATTATCAAATATATTCCTTACGCAGAAAAGGAATAAACGGGATCAATAATGCTGTTCTCAGTTAGTTTACCTCTCTACTTCAAGATAATATAAACAGATCAACTCATCTTGAATTTCATATTTTCCGATGGTCAGACAGACCGTTATAATGGCAGTTCTGCTTTACAAAATTCGATATACAAAGTTTAAACGTCAGAGTTGCATGAGTATCATCGCAAACTCTTCCTATTATTTCAAATTCGCCCAAATTAAGGCCAACTCTCCCAGAATTACCGTTCGGAACGGGTTCAAAATGCTCTGTCTAGTTGCCTAATCTTAGCTTCAGAGATTAAGACTCTAGGGAAAGTACGTTGAGACGTTCAGAATATAACAGGAGGATACCAAACGAACAACCTTACTTCATTGACTTTACATAAGACACAAATAGAAAATATTTCAATGAATTAGCCAGACTTGCCAACTATTAAAAACACTAGACCATAACCAGACTATTGACTTGAATAATCCGAACCGAGCGAAAGTTTAAATATGACATCCATATCGATATCAATACTTCGGTTTAATAATCATGCAATAGAAAAAATGATCGTAGTTTTCGTGTTGAAATTATTTGCCAAATTGTTTAGTTGGGCAATCTGAATGAACTAAACATATGTGGAGGGTAGCTATAAGTAAATATTTCCAATTAATAATCTACAACAATGAAAAAGCGCCTATACTGTTCAACGTAGAATGACTTGAAATACCATTTTTATATATAACACGCTACAACAAAGAAAAGAAAGTTATTATGTAAAATGCTGAGTTACCTGAAATATTCTTCAGTTCTGCAAGTTGAACGAAACAAAGTGTTTCCAGATTTACATTTAGATTGAGACGAGTAGTTCTATCTAATAATTTACAATAGAGGAAAGAAGGATATACAGTAATCCCAAATATAGATTTACCTGAAATATTGTTAAGGTGAACGACTTGGACGAAAGAAGCTTTTTGAAAGTTGAATGAAACCTGAAGCGAGTATTTTGACCTAATAATATACAAACAAAAATATAGTTATAGTGTTAAATGTAGAATTACCTGAAATAATGTTGAATGGAATGATTTGAAAGAAATTTAAGTCTTTCAATGTACAATATAACTTCAAATATAAATTCTAGTAATCCATGGCAGAAGAAGAAACAAATATAATTGTTGCAAGGAAAATTGTCTTATTTGTTCACCTCAAAGATTTGAAGATCAATGCGAGTATTGAATGTAACTTGAGATAAATGTTTGAATTATGTAATCTAAAACAAAAAAACAAAAATTGTTATCCAAAAGATGGAATTATCTGGCAAATAGTTCCGTTGGACAACGTGCAAAAATGCCAATGACATTGGCTCTAAATATACATTCGTATAAACATTGAATTTGAAAAGTCTATAATGGATAGCTGAGATTGATTGTTTTAAGGATAAGCGTACATCGGAGAGGATTGAGATGGCGAACTTAAAAGAAACGTATTTCAATTTTTCCGTTGGAGGCACCTATTAGAGATATATTACGAAACCTGCAAGGGTTTCAACCGAAGCTTGACTCAACTTTGACTTTCACAAAAGTATGGTACGAAACCTCTGTCACTTCAGAACCTTATAAAACGATTGCACCAAACTTTTTCTAGTACTAAGCCTACAAAAGGTGTCGCAGGTCCATACCATAACTCTAAGGGTTTAATAAGGTACCACCAAATCTTAAAGGTTCCGTACAGCACCTTTATTTTTTTCAGTGTAGCATACACTGGTTGCTAACGTCTGTAATAGTAAAAATATACCATACAGTAGTAACTATGATCTATAATCATAAAAAAACAGATTTTGAAGGCTACCTAGAAATTAAATCTTAATTATAATGATATCTAATTAGTGAAACTAGATTTTAATTACTGGTATGAGTAGCGGTGAATATTGACAATCAATCTGTATTAAAATTTGATCTGATTGGCACACATAAATATTACTTTTTTCATTCATGTTTTATCCCTGTAATAGGGTGGGGGTACATGAGAGTTGCAAAAACCTTGCACTTAAATTTACACACTATTTTCTTCGAAAATACATGTGAGTTCCACAAAAGTATTGCTACGTATGCTTGTTCGTATTCATTGAATATTTTTCTGTAATGAAACTAATATGATAATGTGTACTGTACTATGAATCATATATGTCTTAGTAAAAAAGAAAAATCCGCATAAATTTTCCCTAAGAATACGTATTTGCAACTCTTATCAATTGAATCACGAATGATAAATGTAGTTCAAGAAGATAAAGACTATAAAGACATACTTCTTTTCTTCGATGAGACGAAAATCTCAATCATTGTAGCAAAGTGTTCTTTCAATAAGAAAGAAAAGATGATTTCATACAAAAAAAATCGTTCAAATGATGATGCTATCAATTTTTATTTTAAATTCAATAGTCTTTGGATGGTGTGTGTCTTGAAGAAGTCGATTATCTACAAAGTATTCTCGGTATACTTTTAAATAAATTCATTTCAGACTGGGAAACGCGAATTTAGCCGTACTGACTTTCGCCCTTGACTTTCGGCAATTGCCAAAAGTTGTGTTTTTTTAAGATTTTCGGCTGTAAACAGGAGGGATCTTTGGCAATTGCCGAAAGTTCAGTTTCAGGAATTATCGGAAATCTTAATAAAAATCCTAATCAACTAATTAATTATAGTAAAGAAACTCTACTTTCGGCAATTATTTTATTTCGTGAACTTTGGGCGATAGATGATTCCCAATTCTTATAAAACTGTTCTTAGCATCTCAGTACATTCTGTTACTTATCTCTTTCATCATGAATTCAAACTGTATGTGTTATTAGACGATATCATCATTCAGAAAGTCTACTAATATTGTTGAAGGACTTCCCTCAACTTGAAATCACACAATGTCGATAGTGTGGTTTCTTTACTATAATTAATTAGTTGATTAAGATTTTTATTACGATTTCCGATAATTCCTGAAACTGAACTTTTGGCAATTGCCGAAAGTCAAGGGCGAAAGTCAGTACGGCGAAATTCATGCTACCCTTCAGACTACAGCACGCATTATAATTTATTAGGATAAATGAATAAAGTTATAAGTATATGAATAAATTGTAACATAGCAACCTAAGCTGATTATAATAAATTATGTGTCAAATGAAAACGTTTGCTCAAAAATATAGATAGATATTAACACTATACCAGTTATTGTAGCAATGATATTCCATAGCAGAGTGTTCTTTGTAGCCTTCAACGCATCTTGATAATCTTTTTCTGTTCTTAATCATTGAACCTTATTCTCATAGCAACAAGCCATATATCCGAAACAAGAACAGCAGCAAATAATATTGAAAACAGACCAACATATATAAGATTTAATGCGATCCATAGACTGAGTTGAACTTGATTGTAGAATGATAACTGCTGGTGTATTTTGATATCTTGATTGAGATTGCTCATGCACTTGGATAGGATTTTCTGTGTTGCTGAATAATGTTTCATAAGTAGGTGGTTTCTTACCACCATCATTTTTGTTCACTTGCTCTTTTAATAGAATCTCACTAACTGAATCCTATGCAGAAACTTCATTGCCAGTATTTGCCATTATCTATGAAGTGGATTTCACCATTATTTGATTGCCAACAAAAAAACTATTTCAAAAAAAATAATGATGTTTAGATCATTTATGCTCTCTTCCCTGTAGGAGGGGGATTAGCACCCCTCAACTTTAATATTTAAATTAAAAGCTACAACAAACATATCTTAAAGTTTAACTTTCTAAAAAGTCAAAATTTAAAGTATATTTTTCAGAAAATCTTTCTTTTGCTAAAGTTATTTTTTAAAGAAAAATCAATAGTTCTGAAGAAAAATATTCCTTTCATGAAAAGATCTATTTGGATTGTAACTCTTTGGACTACAAATTTTTATCATGCTTCTATCAACCTAGGTCGAACATTTCGGCCATCGGATCCCGTAGGATACTCCAGGAAATATGCGGGAAAGTCACCATATTCTGCAGGAAATCGCTGGAACATGGAAGCAGTAGCCCGGTCAAAAATACGGCCGAACTTTTCCAGTGGATTCCTGCCAAGTTCCGGTGCTTTCCAGCAGGAATTGACCGGAAATCACCGGAAAAATTTCGAACCAGAATACTGCTTCCACAAAATGAACACAAGTACCCGAAACCGGCCGTTTCCAGGCCGGACTGTTCGACCTGGGAAGCTGACATTTTAACAAATACCTAGTTCATTAATCAAAACTAGATCCGGAATCCGTACTCTTAAATTTGCAATCAAATTGTCTAATTGAATCTGGTAGCCGCTCCGAAGATACCGCATCTTCTGTCATTTTTTGTCATGCAAGTAGTACATCTGCTAGCGTTCGTACTCGTGAAGAGCGACGAGCATAATTAAAGATGTATTTTCTTCTGTCTATTTATTCTTTAAAGAAAACAATCGTTTTTATATGTAAATGAAAACAAGGAGCAAACAGAAAAGAATACAACGGTTAATGAAGGTCAAAGAAAATAGGTAATAGAAACGAAAAGATACAAATAGAAATAGAAATATAACAAGAAGAAGAATAGATATGATCGAGGTGTATGCATAGGAATTGCAGCCTAACAACATCTTACATGTTCTTTCAACTATCTGATAAAGAGTTTTTAACAACTAAGTTATAGTGGGCTTTGACTCCAAGCGACTCGCTAGTAGTGTGCAGCTTCAGATGGAATAAGGAATGAATGCATTAAAGTATTTATATTGTTTCTTATGTTAGACAACTTCACCATCGACAGTATCGGCTTCATTTTCACTGAATTAAATGCATAAAAATTTTCTTGTGATCTGACCCAATGAGTAAAAAAAATTTTAATCTGGAGCCGAACCCAGATCCGGGCCCTGTCATAAATAAATCTAAGACCCATAACCGGAACCGGGTCCGGTGAAGAGAAATTTGTGAACCCGCCGGGCTCTAAACCTAGTACATATGAAATACAAAAACTATAAAAAGTTGCTTTTATTTTGCGAGTAATTGTCGCATTACGCTGAGCGACTTTCAATGTGGTGATTTACGTTTGATTACTTGCTGGTTATAAACATTGCTCGTGTTATTCATTAGTCATACGTGAGTTCAATTCAGTATATGTAATGTAGTCATGAATTGTCTCATTACTTTCTTGAATTCGACACGGATTTTCGGTAGATTAATCAATGCCAAAAACGGTGACGCAAAACTAGTAAAATATGGCAGATAGTGGAGAAAAATAGTGGTGAATTGTTTACCAAATGATGGATCATAAAAATCCTGTACTAATATTATAAAAATCCAAGGCAGCCAAGTTATTAAAGTCATTAAACTTATGGCTAATAATTGTAAAATCATTTGTCGATTTTTTTTTAATATATTCGATACTGGTGTCGACGGTGACACTTTGTGTTTGTATCTAATCACACGATCAATCATCAATAGATTGAAAATCAAAAGAACACAAGTTGGTAACATAACATCAACAATGGTGTCATATACACTTTGAATAAACGCATCCAAATAACATGATCCTCCGCAAACGAATGCAGCTAAGTCGTACGAATGATTTGGTTTACATGGAAACAGTGGAATAAAATAAACATAAATACCGAAAGTATAAAAGCAAACGAATCCTAATGGAATATAGTGAAAAAATAATTTATTTTTCATAATCCACTCTTTGTGAAATATTAAAAAGTAACGTTCAATTGATGCATACATTGTTAGGAATAATGTGGTCGCTTCAAGATAATAATCCCAAAAAGCCCAAAATAGACATACTTTTGTTGACTGCACGTATCCGAGTGAAAGATAGCGCAATGAAAATGGTAGTTCAGTTGCAATCAACAAGAAATCACTGATCAATATGCATAGAATAATGTGATGATTGATGCGATCAAAAAGCAATGTTTTACGCAATTGAATAAAATAATAAAAGATAACGAGAAAACAGGTTAAGGATGGTATAGCAAATGCAATTAATAATGACATGGTAATAATGCGTTCCATTAAGCCGATTCCGAACGATATTTCTTCCGGTACTAACGAGGTGCTATTTGTTTGATTATTCATAACAATCTTTAAAAAACATTATGAATTTTGTATTGGTTGATAACAATAATATATCTTCCGTAGCGAAGAAGAAGATCATTTCATTCAAATGACTCAGTAGAAAGTTTTTTCTAAAGTAATATAGCTAGTACTATTCTCTTTTATGCTAGTAATTATGAAAAGTCAAAGTCAAGGAGCATACTCGTCCATCATACATATCTTGCTCTTTTAATCATTTCATGACGAAAACTATGGTCACCTACTTGCCTTCTTTCTTTCTAAAAAAGAATAACAGCAAGAAAAAGAAAAAGTTATTTTTAACGATGAATAACACAATATTTTAATAGGCTGTTCATTTAATTTTAGTAGAATCTAAAAAAGATTTGCAGTTTATGAAGGAAAAAGCAAGTTTCTTTTTAACAAAAGAAAATAGTATAAACCTATTTAACTATGCTTTTTTATCAACTCATAAGACTTCTTGATTCTCTAAGCAGATCAGAAGAAGAGTCATTCTGAAAGCAGGGACTTCGCAAATAAATATTTTTCTATTAAAATCCTTGATAGCTATTTATTTAAAGTTATTGATTGATTACTAGAAGATAACTGTGAAATCGAATGTAAATATCACTGTTAGAGAGTACTCTAACAAGTTACCTATTTACTTATTCTTATACGTTCTTTCTTCGTCTTTACAAGTTATGTATTCTTATATGTGCAATCCAACTCGAGATGCACATACGTCAACCGTTCTTTTGCATTCTTTCTTTCCTCTCTTCATACCTCTCTATTGTGTCTTTTTTCCTCCCGTGCGTGACGACATAAATAATGGCATCGTTTCTTCGACTAGAATTAGGTGCACTTCTAGAATGATGCGCCATCAACTTTATATACAAAATAGTCTAGTCAAAGAAACAAATGTCTTTTCTTTCTTTCTGCCTTTGTGTCTCTCTCTCTCTTGGGTGTGTGTGTTGTACATTATAAATAGGAAAAAAAGAATAATAAAACAGATTAGGAAGGAGATTAAGATTCAGATTAGGAATCCTGCACAGGAAATTTGTTGTTGATCAGTTAAATAGAAACATCAATTTCTATTTTGTGAATTGATTTAAGTTACAGCAGGGCATCTGTAACAATTACTAATTTAAATAGTCAACCCTGTTTTAAATAACATTTGCTCTGTTAATCCTCCTCATGTTAGAAGTCATTAAAATTTTGCGTTATTTAACAAAATGGGTACTAGTACATTTCGTCGAGTTCACTTCGTCACACGACAGTTCGTCGCAAGACAATTCGTTGCAATAAAAATTCATTGCGATAAGTTAGTCGTATATAAAGGAGAGAGTAAATTAATTGAGTTAAGTGATTTTGTTCAATATGCTATTCAATCAATCACGTAAATGCACACTCTATGGAATAATAACTAGATCGATATGATGGATAATAGATTCGTTTTGGAAGAAAAAAATGATCTAGTTCTGTAAAAAATTGCTGGAAAAATTATTTGGTTCTGTAAAATTCTCCTGTGGCATTGCAAATAGTCTGCTATCAAATAAAACTCAACTCAAGTCTTTTGAGGAGACGATTTTTGACGAAATCCGGAGCTAAGAAACGCCAAGAAGAAATGAAAGAAAAATGTACTCTCTCCTGAGTTGTAGAATTCGTTCAGTAATTTCTAGGATAGTTTTCTGTGATTTTCAAAGTTACTCGACTATTGGATGAAGTGGCTTTGGAAACTTTTGAAATAGATTTTTAGTTTTTCGACACTACGAACATTGAAAATAAATAACCTGAATAAATTCTATAAGTCAATAGTATTCTTTTGTTATCATTTTTGAGAGGTAACACATTTAAATTTAAAAAGATTATTAGATGACAAATAATTTTTTAAATTTAAATTTAAAAAATAAAATGTTTTACATGTAAAGTTATATTTTAATTATATTTTAATTCAAAAAAATTAAATTTCTTATAAAATTAACTTCATAGAATTTTAGCTAGAATTTAACTTTAAGTTTTGAGTAATTTTAATTTAAAAAAATCAACTATAAATTAACATTTCTCTCATTTTTTGAAAAAACGAAGTTGTAGTAATAAAAGAGTGTTATTATTGTAAAAGAATACATTTATGAAGGTGATTAATTGAATAACATATTGAATAAAATCACTTAATTCAATTAATGTACTCTCTCCTTTATATACGACTAACTTATCGTAACGAATTTTTATGTGACGAATTGTCTTGTNATTTTTTAAATTTAAATTTAAAAAATAAAATGTTTTACATGTAAAGTTATATTTTAATTATATTTTAATTCAAAAAAATTAAATTTCTTATAAAATTAACTTCATAGAATTTTAGCTAGAATTTAACTTTAAGTTTTGAGTAATTTTAATTTAAAAAAATCAACTATAAATTAACATTTCTCTCATTTTTTGAAAAAACGAAGTTGTAGTAATAAAAGAGTGTTATTATTGTAAAAGAATACATTTATGAAGGTGATTAATTGAATAACATATTTGAATAAGATCACTTTATTCAATTAATGTACTCTCTCCTTTATATACGACTAACTTATCGTGCGACGAACTGTCGTGTGACGAAGTGAACTCGACGAAATGTCGTACGACGATGTGTGCGGTCATCACAAAATGTTACTATTAAAAATATTTGTTTACTACTCAACAAAAGAGAAATATATTAATTTTGAATTGTCAATCACTAAATAAAAATTAAAATAATATACAAATTTCTGTTAGAGAAGAAGCATATTTTTTCATGAGCTATCAAATCTTTTAAATAGTTATGAAGATTTTTTTAAATGAACGAATATTACATGAAGAACCAGTAGTACCCACCATCCCAGGTCGTTCAATCCCAGTACAGGAACCAATCGAAACCTATCCGATTCGACCAGGAATCCAACGAAGTCCTATCGGATTTCACAAGGATTTGACACAGTTCCTACAGAATCCTAATCTAGTAAAGTTTCAAAATCCGACAATTGGATCCCAATACGGATCCAATCAACAAAAACTATCGGGTTTCTCCGAGATCCTATCGAATCCAACAAAAATCTTCTCATTTCTGACATTCGGACCACTTCATACAATGGTTATGATTATTTACACATTCGAAGTTCAAAAACACTCATAAATCTCTGCTCATATTCACACATTTCAGAGCCTCCCATACAAAATTCGACACCACTAAATATAAATCCGACTGATTTTCACTATTTATTTAATTAAAATTTAACTTCGCGAAAAGTTAATCTAATTTAAAATTAAATTCTATCAAGTTAAATTTAAAATAAGTTTAAATTTTTGAACTGAAAAATCATTTAAATTAAAATTTTTTTTAATTAAAATTTAAAATTTAATAAATTGTTTGGATGGATACACATCATTGCTACGAGGAAAATAAGTGACTTTAGCAGTAGTAAATACTAAACGAACGAGGAACTTAGTATTTTAGGTTAGTGTTTGTTCATAATAGTCAAAATTTTTCTACAGATTATGCATGATCCGTCATCTTTCTTCTTCAAAATACCGGAATACTCATAAAAATATATTTAATAGCACAATTCGTACAACAATGGCTAGCTTTAACTTGAGAAAACAGGAAACATACTCAAATTTGACTTTAAATAGTAGTGATCAAGTCGAAAACTATGTTTATCTACTAGTTTTCAAAATATAACTGATTTGAAATTCAAACAATAAAATTTAAATTTATTGTAAATTTAACTTTTCATTTAAAAACAAATTATTACTCGGTTTAATAAATTTTTTTAAATAAAAATGTGACACCCCTACTATTTATATCACCAACTTATACAGAGCTCACGAAAAGATAATTCTGCACTAGAGATGGTAGTTTAACATTAAAAACAGTTTGAAAAAGCTTGTTAGCGCAGTCCCTTTGGAGTTAAAATTTAGAACTCACATAGATCCGTAGGCTTACTAAAATAATTCAAAATAGTTCATCTGAAAGATCTATCTTGATTTCCAAAACCTATAATTAGATCATTGTCTATTTGCTTATGTCAGTAATGGAGTATTAATTGTTAGCTCGTATATTTAACAGTAGCACCGACTAGTTTCTATGGTCTGTAATTGTACCCTAGGCTAGTTGCTATTATTTGTAATGGGCAAGGATTGCTTTTTTTCGTGTAGCCTGTAATTAGAAAAGGAAGAAATAGCAGCCTAATTAGTCAAGCTCCTAATTAGCACACTTTTAAACTAATGTCTGTAACGGGGGGGGGGGGGGGGGNAGGGGGGGGGAGTAGGGAGCCGCAAAAATCTCGCTTGCAAACTTACACTCACCATTTTCTTCGAAAATATATGTGAGTTCCACAAAAGTATTAAGGTTTTAAAGTACTTTAAACGTTAAACGTTAAAGTTAAAGTAGTACACTTTAGAACGGTAACTTTAATTAAAGTGAACGAAATTTTTATACCTTAACAGAATAGTGTATCATAGTCCTCGATCTACTCATAAGGAGCGATAACATATAACTTTAAACACTCTAACATTAACTTTGAGTTCTAAACAATGAAAGTGGACGAAATTAAAGAAACCGCCAATAAAACACAAAGAAATTTGTCAACTAAACTCAGAGAATCTCCTGGTATTTTCACGATAACCGAACAAACATACCTCTCAGAATTTTTATTAATGATTTCTTTCATTTAGTCTACTTTAACTACTTCAAAAGTAAAGCTAAAGTTAAACTCCTTTAAAGTTGTGGGTTACAGTTCGTTATGAGTAGATAGAGGATGATGATACACTATCTTGTTTAGATATAAAAACTTCCTCCATTTTAATTGAAGATAAAGTTTTCAAGTGCACTATTTTAACATTAAAACTTAAAGTTAGAAATGCCACTAAAACTTTAATTTCTACAACAAAGTTGAAGCCCTAGCACTATGCTGCACACGATCAAGTACACCATCTTCCATCACAATCCTTTCCTCACCTTTCGATAAGCGAACCTACTCTTACTACTATACACTACCCAAAACACAAATCTAGCAACACTAGTCTTCCCAATCTACCTCCTTAATCTATTTCCCGGTGTACTAAACCCTCATTATAGAGATCTTGATTATCACCATTTCCGCGAATAACCCATCACATGCTATAGAAAAGCGACGGAATGAAATGAAATTATTCATGATTGCCCAGATTCACTTAATATACAACACAAAAAACTCAGCTCACCGAGCAGTTCCCCATGTTGCCTTTCATAGACAACCAGTTCTACCCGACACCGAAGGAAAGCCCACTTGAAATACTTCCCATCCCACTGAAAATCAATCCTACCATCAAACACTAGTAAAACATAAAACACTATATCACTCCTTCTGAACAACAGACGTCCCTCATCACTTCCAAAAAAAATGGTTAAACGGATCCAAGGGCAAATCAGTCAAACTTTAACAAAGAACCTCTCTCACCCACTTAGATCCGTGATAATTTTGCATAAATACCTTGACGAAAAGGACAAAAGTATACCACACCTCAATCACCGATTGTACAGCGAGCACTGCTTCCACTATTTTCATAAAAAAAACTTAACCAAGCACGCACACCACACAACGCTCTGTAAGTGACTCAACGACGAGCATTCAGGACCATGATAATTTTACTACGACTCTAATAATGAAGCTGATAATCTATAAGCTAGACTTTAAATTACTAACTCTAAAACAATGATGACGATGATGATTTTGATGTGATGGGTGTGGGTGCGGGTGTGGGTGATTGGGTAGCAGAGACACACAGTCACACCCACACTCACCCACCCACCCTATGTATTGAACTGCCGGATATGGCACTGTAGTTTTTTCCATATAGGGTACACCCCTATATACTTTTACAATAGAAATTTCTTAGCATTTTGAAGAGATTGAAACTTTAAGTTAAGTTTGTTTACTAGTGCTTTCATCTAGGTCATGGAAGTTAGCGTTGTCTTGTCTGGAAACTAAGGGCTAACCATCTCATGTTTTCAATAAGAGAAGGATGCTTTGATTAGACAGTGATTTTTCATAAACTTTGACCGGAGATGATCGGAATCGGTGTATCCAAATTTGTAATTTTTTTCCCAAAGTTTCGCATCACAAATTTTAGACAAGGAAGAGTATTTCGAGTGGATAATGATTTTTGATAAAATTTGATCGAAGGCTATCGGGATCAAAGAATCAAAATCTATAATCGGTTTCACCAAATTCTTCCATCCAATTGCTCAATTACAAAATGGAATCTCGAGGAAATGATGATTTTCAATAAAGCTCTATCAAAGGAAATCGAGGTCGACGAATCCTTGCTTGCAAACAGCTTCTTACCAGAGAATTCATGAGAGAACCCAGAAGCCTAGACACAAATCAATTATTAAAATTTGTGTTTTTTATGTACATTGGAAAGACCATCATCCAGATTCACTGCACACAAATTTGTAGTTTCTTTGGGTGCTTTGCAGTGGAGTTAGTACAGATTAACTTTTAATACTACTTACGAACTATCCGAAGGATAGCAATCAATTGATTCATCAATATTTACTGAGATTGTACTTCAATAAGTTAGAGAATTTTTTCAAATAAGATAGAAAAAGATACAGTATCAAAAGCTGAACGAAACCAGCTATTTTAAAAGCAGAATGCTATTTATTCAATCGGATTATATCAATCAACACGAATGGAGTTGCTTTTAATTTATGAGTGCTCAACAACACATTTTTGAGTGTATCAACTGCCATTTGTTGAAATAAAGAAAAGATAAGATTCATTTGCTATTTACAACATAACTACTGATTCTTTTTATAATGGTAAGAATATGCTGAAAAAAAGTTAACTTTTCAGGCAAAACGGCATCCACCTATCTCCAAAATAGTGCAGAAGCTTAAGTGACTTTTTTAATAAGAAAAAATAACTTTAAAAAGTTCTCATCTTAACAACACGATTGTAAAGCAAAAAATGTGACATATTCAGTCAGTTTCAAAACTGCTTCGGATCAAATTAATTTTGGAAAAAATATTTTTTCTCTGAAAAAGCAACTTCTGAGACCATCACAGAGCAAAACTACAATACAGTGCAGTCTTTGGGACAATAAGGTGATTTTTCATAGAAAAAACACTTCACTAAAATGTATTTTTTCTCAATGTAGTTTTAGATGCTGACCTCGAATATAGCATTTGTTTTTTCTAAACATCGTGTTTTCGTGAGAAAAACTATAAAAATTGCTTTTTTTCTATTGCGAACACCATAAAAGCTCAAGAGAAGAAAAACTGATTGCTAAGATTATTGATGACTGCCATCGACTACTGTCCACTTTTTTACTATCCGATGGTCAGTGTAAACTTTTTCTGAAAATACTTTTGATTTCCATCATTCAGGAGAATGGCACTCATATTTTATCAGCGAACTGATTCTCGGATTACTAATGGTCGCTCTGATCACAATCAGCTTTCCGAACCTTGTCAAAACTCATTATTTATAAGGGAGATGTGAACGATCCTTTTACTCGAGAAGTTAACTTTGTTTTCAATATATTTTTACCATTTTGCAAGCAAACAAAGGCTACAGAGTATATGTTAAAATTCACCGTAGCATAGTTTAGATTTCAAAAATCCCACTACGTAGATGTACTGTGAAACTTAATCACTATGCGTTCATAGACTCAGATATACTGCACTTACATTGGAATATATATTTGCAGTGAATCGATGCTACAAAGTATTTGATATAGATAATTTTTTTCAACTTTCATACTATATCGCTTGGTATATTTCATGAAATAATTGTCTAACTGCTTGAAGTATAATCGTCGTAAGCATTTACGGCTCAATTTATCACTATTTATGGATATGATTAGGTAGGTTGCGCTAAAAGGTCTGCCTAATCCGCTTTGCTATACAGCATCCAGATGAATTGACGATTTGAGTTTGGTAGTTTTCGATGAAGGTACTTCGAAGTAGGAATGCACTAATTCCTAAGGTATGGTATGAAAGATGACATTTTTTTCTTATTAAGAATTTAATTTTTTGCGGATGTCTTATCGTAATCATGATCAGTGTTTTTTCATTCCATCCGCCGTTTAAGTCAGAATTCATGAAACATAAAGCGACGATTTTGGAGTTTATATGAAATTTACTGAAAATTAACATTCTTAATATTCTTTCAACCAATGTCTATCGACTCCAACTAATTTTTAGACTTTTGTTACAGACAAGGAGGAAGTATTTGTACGTTTACTTGTTCAAGTAAAAATAAAAGTCCAAGTACATATTTTAAAGTCCAAGTAAAATACTTTTACTTGTCCCAGCTCTTCTGTGCTCTCTATTAGAGAAAATTTCAGAATATATTTGGAAAGAGCAATCAAAACTGAACACAACTGATACGAAGAATCCCTGGGAGTCAGAGGGTTCACAACACTGGATATGTTTGTTTTGTAAGCAGAAAAAAACAATTCCTTGAGTTTCTAATCAGAGGTTTACATATTTCCAGTGTTGAGATGTTTCGGACTTCAAGCGATTTTTCATACCAATTGTGTTCAATATGAAATATTCTTGCCAAATATATTCTGAACTTCGATATAATACAGAATACTGATCTAAAATTTAGTTGAGACTTACAGGAATCGATCGAAAAAATATTAAGAATGGGAATTTTCAGTGAATTTCAGATCAATCCCTAAATCTTTTTTATATATTTTATGAATTTCGACTTTAGCTGCGGATCGAGTGAATAAAACTGATCTTGATTGAGATAAGAAATCCCCAAAAAATTAGATTCTTAATAAGGAAAAAATGCCATGTTTAATATCATACCTTATGAATTGATGGATTTCTACTTCGAATGTAGATAAAAAAACGAAAACTAATTTTGATCCGGTGTGGGTGTGGGTGTGGNCCACTCCCACACCTACACCCACACACCCTATTTTTGAAAACAGAATAATGGCATAGAACCCTTAGCTTACACGAACCTGAGAATTAATTTGAAGTGAGTCCAATGATTGAGTGTGACTTCGAAGGATATATTTCACAGTTAAAATGCTGGGTTCAGCTCTGTCGAATCACCTAACTCTATCTTATGAAATCAGATAGAGAAAGAAGCAATAGACTTGAAATTTAAATGGGACTGATTCTTTATTAAATTCAATCTCAAATCTCTAACATTGTTCCTAAGCCTACGGTAGTTTTTGTTAAGATCTGACCATATTCGAAATATCCATGTACTGTCTTGTAAATACTACACTACACACCCACACCCGCAAGTGCACGCCAACACTTCATGTGTTAATAATGTTTGTGTAATTTTATTTATAAAAATCTCAATGTCGTAGAGAATTGACACCAACTGGTGTTCATGCGAAATTCATTGTAAAACCTCAAACGTCTATTGTGGAGAAGTTTTCGTAGACAGTTTATTGTCTGCGACTGATGATGTTCCTTGTCAAAAGCACTGCACAAATTTGTCTAATTTTTTCGAAACTTGACAGAGAAACAAAGACTATAAGTTTGATACTTCATGATAAACGTCTCACAATGGAGGTGTTTGTGTCGTAAGTTGAAAAGACCGGTTATTTTTGCATCAAAAGAAAGTTCTCACCGCCAAACTAACAAGGTTAAAATATTAGCTGATGTTGGCTAGTCTGGAGGGAGATATTCGATTTTTCAGTGAATTTTCTGTGCGGGACCCGCTTTCCCAACAAAGTCGTATTTTCGAATTTGAACCTGAAACTCTGTATGCGTGAAGGTCTCAATGAGAATAACTTACAGAAAAAAATTCAGAAGTTTTGAACAAACTATATCCGAGATATNATATCTCGGATATAGTTTGTTCAAAACTTCTGAATTTTTTTCTGTAAGTTATTCTCATTGAGACCTTCACGCATACAGAGTTTCAGGTTCAAATTCGAAAATACGACTTTGTTGGGAAAGCGGGTCCCGCACAGAAAATTCACTGAAAAATCGAATATCTCCCTCCAGACTAGCCAACATCAGCTAATATTTTAACCTTGTTAGTTTGGCGGTGAGAACTTTCTTTTGATGCAAAAATAACCGGTCTTTTCAACTTACGACACAAACACCTACATTGTCAGAAAATCAAAGCGATGGAAAAGGAAAGTTTTGATGACAGTTTCTTGGTCAAGTTTTACTTCTCAGCTGACAATGAAACTAGTTGATTATGAACTATAATTCTGATCCTATTATAGCTTATTGGGATTCGTAATAGCCGTATCAACTATTTCAATGAAATGCAATGAGATTGTGACAGCTAAACGAAAAAAATCTTACGCATGATCTCTTATTTGTTTGTTGTTTATCAAATATGAGTTTTTATGACAAAACGAATATCGATGCTAGAAAAGAGATCAGCAGAAGAAATATCTTACTTTGTTCACTCTTAGTGCATCCGCTGGATGTTGTGGTTCAATAATATTGATTTCACTAGTATACAATTGCAGCTTGGTGACTTTCTATATTGAAAAGTAAACGTGATCACAAAAGTTGCATATCATAGGCTATATAATGTCTTTTTTTCTATGTGATAAACAAGAATGGATGGATATTTACGTACTTACTTAGCTTAGTTGGTGATGAAAAATTAGCAACAACGTTAAACATATTTTCACAAATAATGTGAGTTTATAGATTAGGTATGACTTCGAAAGATATAGTTCTCTGTACAGCGCAGTTAAGCCAGATAACTCTATGTTGTAGAATTCCCTACACTTGGATACGATCGTGTTAATACTCCGCAAGACCGGCATTAGCATCGCGATCTCAACATTTCATATTTATCGATGAAAAAAGAAATTATACTTGAAAAATATTTCAAGATCATTTAGAACAGACAGAATTTTAATAAAATATCATTTAGTTCCAACAACACCTCTACTGCGGTTCTGATACATAAAAATGATTACATATCCTTGCTGCTTTATAGTTTTACGATTGTGTTCTTCCATAGAGCATCAAGCATGAGAAACACGAACGCGTCAGAATTTTCAAATTCATATTTTCTTTCAAAAACCTTATTGTGCTAATAATTTTCGTAAAAACTATTTCCAGATTTGGTGTGGGTCTAAGTGCGGTGTAAAACGAAAACACCCACACCCACACCCTGATATTCAAAAGAAAACTGATTAAATAATCCATTTTTTTCAATCTGCACATGGAAATTTAAATGAAAGCAACTAAGAACTATATATTGTCTCAACAAAAAAGAATACACTTATGTAATTTTGAATTCGAAGAAATAAATATATATAAACACGAGAATCTTCGTTGGTTTACACAATACTTCTGTCGCAACTAATCAATAAATAAGAGAGACTTTCTTTTGAGCACTTTACAATCGCAAAGCGAATGATGAAAGTGTAGGTGGGCTCGAGTTAGGATATGCTGATTATACTCTCATGACTAATTCCTAGAGCATTGCTGTTACTTTTCCAAGTGTCTATTATTAGCGGGTTTTTCGTTCGGAAATTCCTACGAATACGATATTCGTCCTTTTCATCGCTAAAGTTATACCGAACAGTATTATTGAGAATTTTTGCATTGTTAGAAAATAATTATGGTGACGCTAGAGTTCGGTGGAAATGAAATATCTGAACAGTAAAGAAATGCTTTTTCGGAATGTTGTGGGTGTGATTGCTTTCAACTAATACTCAGACGCTCATCCACACCTCACACCTGCACTCACCATTAGAATTATTCTTTTTTCTTGAATATTATCAGAATATAATCAAAAGTCAATGAAAAGAGGTATTTCAACAAGTAATCGAGTAACTACCCATTGATATAACCATTGTCCCCCCAACTTGAACCCTATCTGAAATGAGGATAAGCAAATGGTATAATATTCAATAAAATAGGGTGTGGGTGTAGATCTTCTATTTACATCGACAGCCATATCCGCAGCCCGCAATCCACACCCATCTATATGTATTGGTAAGCATAGTTGTAGATTTGGAAAACCTTGTGAAAGAATTCAAAATGAGATGAATAAGGTGGCGCTTCTAGGCGAATTGGGCCTCATCGAACTCGTCAATTGCAAATGAGAGAAATCTGAAAATTTTACAGATGAAACAATTCCAACTGTCGGTTTATTTCTATACCTGCATTAAAAAGAAATATACGAATCATTTTGATAACCCTTCTATGTCAAATCTGTCAACAATATATCTGATAAGACACGAAAATCCTAATATTAACATAATATAACGTTTTATTAGAATGCGCATTTATGTTTGATCATATGTTAACGTTTTTATTTGTGAACGATTGATTTATTTGATGTCATACATCTGTTATATATTACTGTCAATAAAGAAAATAATTCAATTCAATATTGTAACTATATGTGTTGTCCTCAGATGCACTTTTCATCGAGAAAATGTTACCAAAAATTATATCGATTGCTTGGCTGGGGATGCAAGTATTAGCACAGTATCAATTAAATATGTACTATACTCATGGTAATCATTATCATCAAGATAGATATTGTCTTTTATATTATGTAAAAGATCAGCATTTTGATTATCTAGAACCGCCTAAAATTTTACATCAGGTTATTCCATACTGTCTTCGAGACTTACCAGAGAATTTAATTATGAAAAATGATAACATTAACAACAGAGTGACATTTGGCGAATTACAATCGAAAAATATTAGCAGTCAACAGTTACTCTCGTGGTCAACACCTATCGATATAGCTGAACAGTATGAGATATTTTTGATGAATATTTCAAATATATCATTGGCAAATGAAGAGCTGTTCTTTGAAAATTGTACAATACCATGGTTTGGACCCGGCTGTCGTTTTACATTCGATTTGATTGAAAAAATATCATTTGATGAATTTGTTACAAACTATTTTCGTTCAAAACCGAAAATATACGCTGGCGCGAAGTTGACTTGTTACAAAGATCTTCTTACTTGTGAAACATCATTATTATGTTTGGATTGGCGTGAGATTTGTGATAGAAAAATAGATTGTCTTGATGGATCAGACGAATTTAATTATTGGCAACTTGAAATAAATGAATGTGCTGAAAATGAATATCGATGTCATAATGGTCAATGCATTCCGATGGAATTTTTTCATGATAGTTCACTCAATCCAGATTGTTTAGATCGAACAGATGAACCTAGAGGTTCGTACTATCCTGATCGTTGTTATCGAGATCCTGCTTTTCGATGCGAAGAACACACATGTCGACCAGGAACCGATGAATTTCCATGTGGTGATGGTCAATGTTCAACAAAAGTTGACTCAACATGTCATAATGGTCGTGATAATAATCTGGCCAATGATTCTT
>OENM01001330.1:0-10098 GCA_900239745.1 Rotaria magnacalcarata | reverse complement strand
TGTTAACATTCAATACATCAATTAGATTTCATATAGCTTTTGCAGAAATGTTCAATAGCTACTATTTGATTATTCTTAGAGAACAAATTATTGTTTCAGCAATTATTTCCACACAAATTATACCATCTCATCGATGTTTATCTATTCATGAATTATTCAATAAAACTCTTGTTAATCGGCATTTATTACGACGCATAAAATACTATCATATGCCCTGTCAGACACGATTTGATCTCGTTTGTTTTTATGATGATGTTCATTTTTGTTTGTGCGATCTATTTCGACGGACGAATTGTTTCGAATTCGATCATAATATGACTTATGATTGTCGGGGATATAATGTGTGTGAAAATGGTGGTCAATGCTTTATGGATGATCCGAAATGTCCAACATCTACAGCGTGTGTTTGTCAGGATTGCTACTATGGATCGCGATGTCAATTTTCAACTAAAGGTTCAACTCTTTCGTTAGATACCATTGTTGGGTACCAAATTCGTCCTAATATTGACATCAATCGACAACCATTCATTGTCAAAGTCGTACTTATTCTAACTATGATCATATTCATACTAGGCATCATAAGCAGTCTTCTCTCATGTTTAACTTTTCAAAGAGAGAATTCCCAAACTGTCGGCTGCGGTATCTATTTATACACATCATCCATCACATCGATAATTATGTTCTGCATATTTACGGTCAAAGTCTGTTTGCTCTTAATGTCACAACTCGGTTCAATAAAAAATCATGTATTCATGTATATTCAATGTATATCGATTGATTTTCTTCTTCAAATTCTACTCAGTACCAACGATTGGCTTTGTGCTTGGGTTGCTGTTGAACGAGCAGTGAGTATTTTCCAAGGAGTCCATTTTAATAAAACAAAGAGTAAACAAATTGCTAGATGGATTATATGCATTACTCTTCTTTTCAATATCACTGCATATATTCATGATCCAATACATCGCTATCTGGTTGATGACGTTGACGAGCAGCGTACATGGTTTATAACTAAATTTTCAGTTTCATTCCAACTGCATGATTGGCTTTTGCATCTTTTTCATTTTTCTATTCCATTCTCGACTAATTGTATTTCGACATTAATTATTATAATATTTGCAACTCGTATCCGTTCGACTATTCACCAAAAGGAAATCTACAGAAAAATTTTACGCGAGCAAATTCATCAACATAAACATTTACTTATTTCGTCATCCGTACTCGTTTTAATCGCAGTGCCACGTCTAATTATCTCATTCTTGTTTGAATGTATGAAAACTGCTCGAAATCCTTGGCTTTATTTAGTTGGATATTTTATTGCGTTTATTCCGTCGATGTTAACATTCTTCTTATTTGTTTTACCATCAAAAGTTTACAAGGAAGAGTTAATCAAATCGATCCAACACGTCTGGCTCTACGAAACTTGAGTCGTACTATTGAACATAATAGAGAAATGGTAATCTGTATAGATGAGGTGTAGGTGTAAATTGCTGTCTCATCTAATACCTCTCACATTCACCCCAAAGTATTATTAATCTTTCATTTCACACTAAAATTGGATGTGCTTGTGTAGTAAATATATTGTAAAGTTTTTGAAGATTATTTCAATCGTCTAAAACAAAGTTTATTGTTTTAGAAAAAGGATGTTTAAATACACAATGTATACTCTTGTTTTTTGAATGAATGATATTCGTGCGCCTTATTCACAATCCAAAGAATCTTGAAATCGATTCAAATCTGATCATCATGTTTTGCCTGAAGAAACAATTTCTATATGAATGTCAATCATTTATTAGCAGTTTTCTTATTCATTCTATGTTAAACATCCATGAGCACTATATGTTGAGTTTTTTTTTCTAAGACGAAAATCCTTTTCATTGCGAAGGCATGTTTCGGGTATAGCCCCGACACATTAGAAGACCCGGGGTCTTCTATTCTGTCGCCTAAAATGTTATAAGGTGCCACTAAAGCAGAATTGGAGTAAATTTTGTTTCTCGTTTATTGATATATGGTTTGATAGAGCTTGAAAAGCTGATCAAGAATATATACTTTTTATTTCGATTTAGTCCCTGTTTGACTGAGAAAATCTTGAAAAACTAGAAAGACTGAAAAAATACTGGTTTTATGTTAAATTTTTTTTTACAAAAATTGCCAAATTTTTATTTTAGTTCTTTTCTGAACATTTTCNTCATCCGTACTCGTTTTAATCGCAGTGCCACGTCTAATTATCTCATTCTTGTTTGAATGTATGAAAACTGCTCGAAATCCTTGGCTTTATTTAGTTGGATATTTTATTGCGTTTATTCCGTCGATGTTAACATTCTTCTTATTTGTTTTACCATCAAAAGTTTACAAGGAAGAGTTAATCAAATCGATCCAACACGTCTGGCCCTACGAAACTTGAGTCGTACTACTGAACATAATAGAGAAATGGTAATCTGTATAGATGAGGTGTAGGTGTAAATTACTGTCTCATCTAATACCTCTCACATTCACCGCAAAGTATTATTAATCTTTCATTTCACACTAAAATTGGATGTTCTTGTGTAGTAAATATATTGTAAAGTTTTTAAAGATTATTTCAATCGTCTAAAACAAAATTTATTGTTTTAAAAAAAGGATGTTTATATACACAATGTATACTCTTGTTTTTTGAATGAACGATATTCGTGCGCCTTATTCGCAATCCAAAGAATCTTGAGATCGATTCAAATCTGATCATCATGTTTTGCCTGAAAAAACAATTTCTATATGAAAGTCAATCATTTATTAGCAGTTTTCTTATTCATTCTATGTTAAGCATCCATGAGCACTATATGTTGAGTTTTTTTTTCTAAGACGAAAATCCTTTTCATTGCGAAGGCATGTTTCTGGTAAAGCCCCGACACATTAGAAGACCCGGGGTCTTCTATTCTGTCGCCTAAAATGTTATACTTTTCAGCAGTCTTTACAACAAAGATTGTTTTACTAAATTCGACATGTGTATAATGAGAAAGCAACAAATACTATCCTGTGAAAAAAGATTCTATCATTGGTAATGAATATTTTTAGAATATTAAAGGTAACGTATCCGAACACTTTGGTAAAATGTTCACTAACTTAATTTTTTCTCAAATATGAGATCTGCCATTGATCAAATTTTAACTTGTCAATAACTAAATAACTCAGAAAAAGAATTGACTCGTCTTGTCAAACTCAATTAAATAAATTGTTCTTGTTCATTTTTGACTAGTATTGCTGGAATCTCTTCACATGGAAATCTACTAATAACATATTTATTAGTCTTAAGCCAACTTCAATGAATGCATTTGTATTAAGAATAAGCAATTACTAAAAAAATAGTAGTTGACTACACATTTTGTGTTTTCTTCGTGACCTTCTTTTAAAAATGACTTTAGGTTTTATTGAGAAGAGAAGTGCGTTCTGAGTCTCATGAGAAGTACTTATACAAAAACCGATACGTATTCGAGACGAAAACCAAATCGAATTGTATCCAAACGAAGATATTACCGAGTCATGATTTTCTTATTCGTCTCTGTCTCGAGCGGATATACATGAATTCACGTTTTGTTTCAATGATGAAAGAAAGGTTTGTGATGAATATGTACATAATTTCTAGAAATCACAGATAATTCGACTTTTTGATTATTACGCAACGAATTTTCACCTATTATGCTACTATTTTGCAAAGATTTCAACATGCGTTACACCCACAGATCTGCACTGAGTTCCTTATAACTCAAGACCATGAGAAGTTCTTTTTTTGCATAGAGAACCGTAAGAAATTTTTCAAAATATGCTCCAAAAGAGCACTAAAAAGATTCCATGATATGTGCTCTATAAAGAAATTCATTCTTTGCTAAAGTGACGCATCATTTTCACAAAGTAAGCAAAATATTGTTCATGCTGACCTACGATATAATTATGGACTTAAATACTAACAAAGTTAATAAACTCCAGAAATTATTTGTAAAAAAATCGATTTTACCAGGGAGTCTTCTAATGTATCGGGGGGCTTTAGATGTTTATGAAATATTCGGGAAAATTTGATATTTCTTGAAGTGAAATTATGAATAAAAGTAATATTAATTATGTTTTGTAAAAACATACTAGTCGTTATGAGATATTTGCTGATCTCTTTCATTCTAAAAATTTAAAATCTAAATGATCTAATGACATCGGTCAATATCTTCATAAATCGATCGCATTTCATTGTATTTCAACTTTTTCTCGCAATGAACGCAATTATATAAATCGCATTCGTTAGAAATTACTCTTATTACCAAAAATCAACATGAGACCAGTCAAGAAAACTGAGTTCTAAATCGTTGCAAACATCTTTTTTTGAATCAATTTACAAATACCAGAGTTGATGAGCACTGCTTTCAATTCGCTGACAATATTTCTTTTGTCAAATGTATTATTTCCAAACTTGACATTGACACCTCTACACGTAATTGATGACACAATATGAATTCTAATACTTGGTGTGTTATTCTACAATATCTCACACAGAGTTTTGATCATACTGAGGAAGAATTAGTGGTTGAAAAACGTAAATTTGATCTGAAATCGATATGAAATAAGACTTTTCAGAAGTTGAAACTTTGTACTCTGTGTGTTCTTTATAAACAGCAAACAAACTCCTGTCATTTCATCAATAATCTTTTTACACTCGGTCAGTTGTTGTATAGGAAAATGAGTATCGATCTAACATATTTCAACTGTACAAGTAATTTTTATTGACTATGAGTGCTTCTGCAAGATGTTGCACTTATCGGTAAGACGCAACCTAGTGAGTGCCTATTGACAATACAAAAGATAAGGAATTTTAGACGTGCCAGCAAAGATTGTCTAGCTTCTGTTGTTAAATAAAGAAACAGAGCTGAGTGGTGATAAAGGATAGTTTTGGTTCGGTTGCAAGGTGACAGGTAATGTAAATATCACATAAAAGTATTACTGGAATTGGTATCATCGTGTTCTATGGTTTTTCTTCACCAATCAAAAGAGAATTCACTGACTGTATATGATGTTAATAAAAGATATTTGTCCAATAAATTGAACCTTGCAATCTGAACTATTAATTGTAGGCCATTCGTCAACTGTCATGAATAACCTAACACAATAGCGGATAAATTTTTGAAGATTGAAATGAATATGAATATGAACCCAATGAAATATTTGGAAGAATCATTGTGACCAATTACAGATCGAGTTGTATTAAAAAAGTGTGGGGTGTGGGTGTGTGAGTTTAGAAGAAGACATCCCTACCCACATCCACACCCCACACCCGTCGATATTATTTATATAATTATTGGTATCCTCTTTCTGATTGAATGATGCTCACTTTTTAAGCTATCATACTGACAGGTGATATTTATTCTATAAAGATAAGAGTATGACAATGCCTCTTACTCAAGAGATAATATTGCTTACATTTGTTACTCCTCTGAGTGATACGTAAATATAAAGTACTATAGTTTCGATCAGCAGTTTGTTCTTTTTTCAATTCGACTTTCGTGTGAAACATAATATGCATAACAAACATATGTTCAGTAAGTATGTAACTGGAGATTATACAACATATTAAGAATGCAACGATGCCGATGCGTTTTTCAACACTTTTGTTGTCTTCTTTTCGCTCACATTGTTAGCTATACTCAGTTATCAGCGAGACAGTAACGTGATGGTATGACAACAGAACGGAACAAAACGACAATCTCCCTCCGCTGGAGTCGAATCAACGCCTTCTGCTTTCCGGGCAGCTGTACTACCACTATACTAGAAAGGATCGTGTATTATTCGTCTTACGATCGAAGGGGAACACTTCGGTCGTAACAACTTTGTCATACTATCGTTACGACGACCTACGGTAGAGTAAGATACGCATCAGAGTCAAGTCTTGATGGGGATATCGTTGTTAAACTGCAGTTATTTTGCAGCCTTTTTATCATCTTAATAAATTTTATAGGTACTCTCATTTTGGTATTAATACTTGTCATTGTTACATCGAAAAAGTTTGAAAAAACACATATCGCCACCGTAGAAACGTCGTCTAAAATTCAGCAGTCAAGTAAGCCTTAGTATAACGCTTTTTAACCTCCACCTATCTTGAGGACGAGGGTCATACCAATAAGAAAAACAATATTTTGTGTATAAACAATGTATAAAAACGTTAATTTCAAATCGTAATCACTTTCGTTCGCTTTAAACTTCTTTTTATATCACACTATCATCATAACAATCTAGAATGACAGCAATATGTCGGATAAAAAAAAGCAAATAAGATCTTTTATGATTATAGAAGATTGGATTATCTTATCTGATTGTTAGATCTGAGCACAGTCTATTTAAAAAGAATACATAGTCATAATTATCTCTATTTAGGATGGTCTGATACTAGTAGTATGCATATCGAACGATATGAATCGATATCAGCCGTACTAACAAATGGAAAAGTATTAATGATTGGTGGAGCTAATAACCGTGGTATTCTAAATAGTACTGAATTGTATGATCCATCGTCAGGAACGTGGACAATTGTTAATAGTATGAATGATGTACGATTTTTGCAAGCCGTATCTGTATTACTGGATGGAACAGTGTTAGTTACTGGTGGAGTTAGTAGTGGTGCTGGTATTGCAAATACTGCTGAGTTGTATGACCCATTAACAGAAACTTGGACAAGAACTAGTAGCATGAATCATGGACGAACGTAACACACATCATCCACACTACTAAATGGAAAAGTATTAGTTGTGGGTGCCGAGGGGATGACTCCTGATATGAATAATACTGAATTATATGATCCAGCAACAGGAATTTGGACAACTACTGGTGATTTACATGTTTCACGATTGGGGCATACAGCATCCGTATTATTGAATGGAAAAGTGTTAATTGCTGGTGGATTAAGACATAATCATGAAACAAATACTGCTGAATTATATGACCCATCAACAGAAACTTGGACACTCACCGCTGATATGAGCCATGGACGATATTATCACGCAGCAACCGTATTAACAAATGGGCAAGTGTTAGTTACTGGCGGTGATGATGCTGGTCCTACAAACACTGCTGAATTGTACGATCCATCAACAAACATGTGGACAACCGATAGTAGCATGCATTTTGGACGATTTTTTCACACAGCATCAGTATTAATTAATGGAAACGTATTAGTTGCTGGTGGAGTCAATGATGAGTATCATATTGCAAATACTGCTGAGTTCTACAATCCATCAACAGAAAACTATATGCCTATTGATAAAACGAAAAATCTACCATCTTCGTAATTACAAACCATTTATATTAACAAGCAAAAAAGTGTTTGTCAATAGTGAAAATAATCGTACAGTTTTTCTCAACACAGAACTGCATTAATCATTTTAAACAAATTAACATTTTAAATGACCGTTAACTTTCGAGACAATCCAGAAAAATTAACTCTATTTCCTATGAGCACAGTTTCTACTAAAAAAAACAAGAAAACATCACAAAAAAGAATTATGAAAGTTCACTTTTAGTCTTCTATATGTTCTTGAGGCAATGTTTTTGTTGTAATATGTGAGGATTGGGTTTATGTCAGTTGCTCGTGAAACTGCTTTGATGTGGATGTATGAATAAACCACGAAAGTAATCTTTAAAAAGAGCAATGCAAAATAAAAATAGGCGAACGCTGAGAAATTTCTGTATAAGTAAAAGACTCTGATGTATTTCAAGCAATTTTCGCAGTCTGTATGATAATTTCGTATCGGATCATATAGTCGTTACTTCAAAAACTCGTTTTATTCGTTTGAATGTGCACGATCTTCTATAACGGTAAAGATGTGGGTAACTGAGTGAAGTCTTCTCTTCACCCTTCTTCAACTGTCCACATCGCCTTTAATCATAGTCCATCCTGGAGTCAAACATCGGAATCCAACAAGACTTCCTGCAGGCAGAATAGTTTGAACGATTCCTCTGTACTATCGATTCAAAACGTATGTGTCACACACTTTATAGCCAAAATACGCACCAAATCGAGCCGGCTATGGAAGATAAATACCAGGGGTTGTAACGGGTCAACTTTTTATGGACCGACCCGACCCTTTGCGACCCGTCAGTTAGACGCGCCCGCCCGGACTGACATAATCCGACGAACTATCTTTTAATCATATTTGAGATTAATAAGATTGAAATTTAATGCAGCATTTAGAAAAAGTTTCCTACACGTACACAGTATGACTTTGATTTCTTAATAAATTTCAAAAGATCGCATAATTCATATGAGAGCAAAAAATATCACAAGTAACGGGTGCGTCTGAATGAATGGCGGTCTCAGTATTTCTTCAATATTCCTTTCAGCTTTTGTAGTTTTGAACTGCCTTTTTTACCAAAACATTCAGCCGTGAATGCTCTACAAAACCATTAAAAAAATGTATCACATAGAGATAGAAACAAAAAGCGATTGCAGTAATACTCAAAACAAGTAACATCAACAACTTTCGAGCGTGAGCTACAACTTCCTGTATTTATGCGTTCTCATATCGAGCTATGAGGCAAATTTAACTGCCAATTATGTAGGGCTTCAAAAGCTCTATCTTATTAGTATACTGAAAAATTCCATAATTAAAATATGTTGGATAAAATAAGTATTACTTTTTCTTTAAATTTTCTAAAAAACGCGTTTTTTTTCCAATAAATTTTCGTTTTCTTGAAAAATTCATGTTACTCCACCAAGTACTATTTTTTTGGTGGAAGCCTTCTGCTTTTTTAAAGGTACAGACTGATACTATGGAATATCATGGAGTTATACATTAATTCTGCAGAAATATCACTTCGTATCGACTAGATTCAAATAAAAAGTCGAAATTATGCCAGAGGCAGGCTAGTTAGCCAAAAACTGGATGCTTTGTCAATATTTTTTAGTTGAAATATTCTTTCGTATGTTTCATTATATAGTGCGCTCATCATTGCATCAGAAATATTACGATGAAGCTTTCTAAAAGTGTTTTACTAGCAAGAAAAAGCGCAAATTAATTTGAATACAAGTTCTTTGAAAGTTGATATCGATGCTTGTTAGAAGAAGTATTACTACAATAATTGTTTTGTTTCTATCTCCATGTGATTCATTTTTTTGCGGTTTTGTAGAGCATTCAAGGCTGAATCTTTTAGTAAAAAAGTCCGTCCGAAACTATGACAGCTGAAAGGACTATTGAAGAAATATTGAAACCGCCAATTATTCTGACGCATCAGTTATTTTCGATGCATAAGAAAAAAAATAGAACAAGCCGGTCCAGGTAGACCGAAGAAATACGTGGCCCACCGGCACATTGCGACCCCTGGTGTGAATGTTATTATTCTTTCCTCTCATATCAGTACTCACACACTCATATTCAAAGTTTCGTGTGACTTTAACATACTTTTGTAAATCATAGAATACGACTGACGAAATTCCGTTTCTTTCTCCTTTTGCTACATTAGTTCTCGAAAGAGAGAATGAGTCGTTCATTTGTCAATCCGACACAAGATGGCCATGAAAGTATCACAACAAAGTCAAATTTGTATTTCTAATCGTACCATTTTTTAAATTGAACTTTAAAGAAGCATTAACAAACTGATTGTCATTCTGCGTTGCTGAAAAATAAAACGTCGAAAGCCCTGATCTTTAACATAATCCGCATTCTTTGTTTGCCGTAATGCTTCTTCTCTGCTTTCTCTCTTTGTTAATCGGTTTTCACATCTAGAAGCAACCTTTAGTAGCATTGCTGAAGAACGATCATCGCAATACTAAAAAAATACGAAATAGAAAAAAAGCGTCAGCTGATTATAGATCAACATATAGCGATGCAGAAAGGCAAGACTTGAAAATGTCAAAGAGAAAAGATATAAAGGTGTTGCATATCACATCAGTTTTTCATCGTTGAAAAAGAAAATAATTCAGTAGTGACACTGTATTGAGAAGAAAAAATAACCCTTTCAAATCTAGTGTGCATTTCGTAACTTTATACGTACTTCAGAAAAACAGAAGTTTGCCATTACTATGAGACAAAATTTCTTTATCGGTAAGTTTTGTCTTTTTTTGTCTGTCACTAGAAAACAATGTTCCATTTTTTT
>OENM01001329.1:15652-27766 GCA_900239745.1 Rotaria magnacalcarata | reverse complement strand
GCCGGTAACCGGACCGGTAAAACCGCGGTTAACCGCCGATTTTCATGCGGTTTTTATTACATGGGAGAGATTCAATAAGTGAAGAATTAATTTTCATACAAAGAAGATTATTGTAAAATGAACGAAAGCTATGTGTGATGCAAAATCTTGTTGATTAATCGATTCTATAATACATAAATAACTAACGTCAATAGTAACTCGTTTTAATCTAATTGTTACACAAGATAGATTATTTAATTAACATTTTTTTGGAAGGATACGTTTTTGTATGTTTTTAAGAAAAGATAAAAAGTCTGATTCGTTAGTTGACCATTACAAGCATTCTCATGTTCATAATTTTAAAATTCGATATTCGGCTTGTGACGCTGCATAAAGAATTTCATCTGGTGGAATAGGATTGTATTGTTGCAAATACTCAATAATCTGAATATTTGGTAAAACAGGCTTTCGATCTTTATAGCATCCAGATTTTACTGTAAGATTATCAACTGGCATCCAAATTTCATAATTTTTATACGGTGTCCAAAATCAAGAATTGTATTTTGGAGAATAGAAATACCAAACAGCTGTAACAAATAATGATTTTGGATTCATGTAGGCTCCATCGTGATTTGTATATTGTAAACGCGAAGGTATTAGATTGACTGAGTTTGGTATATCTAAATGAAAATATTATGTTACACAAGATTTTAAGAATTTCTATGAGAAAGACTTATTTCAATGATCGATACATAGAAACCAGACTCAACATACATACGAATAGCTAAAGGGCTTGCAAGTCAAATGATGAAACTAGCGAATCAATTAAGGCCATTGAACTGAAAATGAACATACCTCCTTTATCTATTGTAATATTATGTTTTCTCGTAGAAAAATAGACTGTGATGCAGTTTAGAAAATGTTTTTTTTGTTCGTGTATTATAGAGTATGTGCGAATATCAAATCGTTTGCAGTGCTAATCTGTGTATATTTCTATAGGTCATAATGCACTATGAATATAACTTCAGACTATTACTTGCTCGCTACAGAAATGTGACTTTTTTTAAGATAAATCTTGCACTATTTAATGATAACTCTTCAGGAAGATCAGAAGAATTGAGTTTTATATGATAGCTGGAAAATTTCTACACAGGCAATTGTGAATACAAATATTTTATTTTCGAAGTTTTATATCATTTTTCCTACTGATAAACATAATAAAGGTGTGTACCAGTAGTATGATCAACTAGAATGATTGATTAAGTGTACTACAAAACAGTCGATACTGCTTCAAGTATTACCTTTGTAACGTGCATATTTTTCTTCATTAGAACTTATTGTACTGGGTTTTGTTTCTTGCAATTGAGATCTACTTCTATTTCTACGTTCAATCGTATTCTTCTTCGAAGATATTGTAGCGATTCGAATCTGATAAATCAATGGTATTGTTTGATCTACTTCCATGGTATTTGACGATACAACATTAAGTGAGTCTTTTTTTAATTTTTCTAATATGGCTATCCAATTTTGAAGATCGTTTTCAAAAAAATCATCTTCTTCACGTGCGTTTCTTATTTGCTCTTTTAAAGATTGTAAATCTTGTGTTATTTTCTCTGTAGATAAATATTTAAAAAAGAAATTGAGCGCTTTATCAGTCTCCGTAGGACAACCATGGAATGAATTAAATACAGATGACTCACTTTTATTTCTATGTAATATTTGAGAGACTTGTTCTCGAACTTCCTGAGCTGTCTTACGTACTGCATCGACTGAATTTTGTTCCCATTTATCAATAGACTTTAATAGAGGTTGATATTGAATTTCATTGTTCATAACTATTTATTGAACGCTATCATGTTCAATAATAACTCCATCTAGTTGTTGATTTAATGTTTGCCGATGATCACTAGCATGTTTTGTACAAAATGTGCTTCCGCAACCTTCACATTTGAATTGCCCAACACTTTTGGCACATGAGAAACACAATCTTTTCGAAATTGCAGAAGCCATAAGACTGAAAAATATTTGTTTTCAAATGTGAAAAAACCTCACCAATAGTTAATTGTTTTCTTTCTTTAGTCAATGTAAAACGAAATGTAAGAAAAAATACATCAAACAAAACTACCACGAACGTTAAAAACGAAAAGTATTAGATGATGATGATGTGGTAAGAACAAATTACTAGAGCTAATCGAAAAACAAATTTCGGATATATACACGTTATCCAACGGGTTTATATTAAGATCAAAACCATTCGAGAGTTAAGATAGTGTCACGAAAGTGCTAATATCAGCATTCTCTTTTGGAAATCTTCCTCTGAAAAATGATCACAAGCTTTTATCTTCAGCATCTGATATAGAAAAGCAGGCACTATCCACAAATTGTTCTTTGGATTCTTTTTTTGTGCGTATATGTATTACCAGATTGTCAATTAAAATAAGTATGGTCTGGTGATTTAGAAAGCTATTCTATCTGAACATGGAAATTCTACGAAACAATCATCTATGAGAAAGATCAAATACGTATTATCTACTTACTTATTCGAACACTATTTTTAGCTCTTATTTCACATAAAAAGTTCTTATCGGTATTTTTCACCTTATCAGAATCAACAGATAAATATGAGAGAAGTAAAATGACCACACGTCCTCTTTCTTAAAAGACTTGCACTGACTGTAGTTCGCATATAAGCGCGAAGCAGCGATTTTTGATTATGGAGAAAGATCTCTAATGTATTAAATTAACTACATTAAATTCAATAAACAGAAGTCTGTAAGAATAATTGTATTGTTCTTTTTTCATTAAACTGGCAACTTTTATTTTTATACACTTCAAAGTATATAATGCTTGATTACAAATAAACTTTTATTTTTCAGAATTCAATTGAGTCATGAGCTGATGCAGATATTAAAACTCAATACCTTTGTTGATACAACTACGTGAAGTAGTCTTGTACTCTGCAAACAGAAAAAATATGAATGATAATTTCTCCATAAAAAAGAACAGTGACCACTAAAAGAATAGTTTCTTTTTTTACACCACTGATATTAGAAAACCAAAACGAAACAAAACAATGAATTTCTTGCCGAATAGAAACATAATATGAGCAGCAGTTTATGCTTCATCGAAAAACTTTTCATAACAAGCAAATGGTTACTTAGAATTCTATAAAATACTTCTTCTAATCGAAATTCCATATTTTTCTGTTATCCAACCAGTAACCAATACTATCGGAATATTTGGAAACTACACTGCATTTTCTTGCGTTCTTTTTCGAATCACTTATACAAATTCAACCGACGATAACTTTAATAAAAAGATAGTGATCCATCATTTTGGATTACTAACTTTTTTGAGAGAATTCCATAATTTGTTTTCACACAATAATCATGACTCGTTTCAGTTTGCTTTTTGAAGATAGATGAATACGATATATATATTAATTATAACTGCTATCTATCTGCACCTTTCATCATTTTGATAATTGTTGACCCTGATTGACATCATAGAGAAATGTAACAAGGGTTATCATAAGCGTGGGACCGATATTAACAAGTATCCATCAATTTTAGAGCTCTTCTTCATCGCTATCACAATGTTTATAATTCAGGCATGTATCAAACAAATTAACGAATATGATTAAATAGTACGTTTTATTCAAATAAAATACTAAAAACATACAGGAGCGTACGAAGAAAAAATTAGCAGCAGTTAAAATAAACAAAATTATTTCTAGGAAAATTTATTTTTCGTGGTCGACTTAGTTCGGTAAAGTGATTTAATAATTGGTTCAAAGCGTGTTCGAGCATTTGCTCGTCGTGTTTTTAGAGTTACTGTAAGAAGTTCATTGTTTTGCGAAAATAATTCCGAATGAAGATAGATATTACTCAATGTTTCATAAAATTTAACTTTGTACACTTTCGCCAATCGTTTTATATCGGATAAAATAATTTCTTTTAGTTTTTCATCCTTGCATAAATCAGCAAATGTTTTTCCTGCGACTGCAGATTGATAATTCTTTCGAACATAATCTTCATCGGGTATAACGATAGCTACTAAAGTGGCTTCACTAGGCATTCCATCAATAAAAATCTGTGAAATCCATCGAGAACGAATATAAACATCTTCAAGACGTTCTGGTGCAATATAATGTCCTTGACTTAGTTTAAATATATGTTTCGCACGATCTATAACTCGTAATGCCCCATCACTTGTCCATTCTCCGACGTCACCTGTATGCAACCAACCATCTTTATCAAGCACTTCTCTTGTCTTCGCTTCATCACCATAGTAGCCTATTAAGGAGACGAAGAAGAAACAAAATCTTGAAAATCATTTATACAAACAATGCAATTCAATTAACCTTTAAAAACGCTTGGACCTCGCACACAAATTTCTCCTTGATTGTTTTCACTTCGATAATTTGTATCGGGTACATCGACCAGTTTAATATCGATAACGGGCACTGGTGAACCTATGGTACCGTAGGATACATCTGTTGGATGAGTACTTGTACCAGCGCCTGCTGATTCGGTTTGACCATATCCTTCCATAATTGGCATGTCAAGCGCAATACGAAAAAAATGCATGACATCTGGTGTGATTGGTGCTGCTCCGGTTATCATGACTTTTAAATCGTTACCAAATAGTTTTTTGACTTTACGAAATACAAAATATGATAGAAACCATGGTCGTTCGCGTAATGCTTGTTGAATTAGAAACTTTTTTATTGTACTTTTATTAACTTCAGTCATAATCGCATCATAAACTTTGTTCAAAACACGAGGCACAACAGAAGCTTGAGTTGGCTTTACAATTGACAAGTAATATGGAAGTTTTTCAGGTTCAGGACAGAATACTAATTGTGTACCACCTAATAAAACTTGTAAGAGCATAAATCGTTCATATACATGAGCCATAGGTAAAAATGAACAGTGTCGATCAGTTAATGGCGCTTTTATATTAGCTTTTTCTAGACGTAAAATATGACCTTTCGCTGTTGCTAAGAGATTTTCATGGGATATCATAGCAATTTTGGGTTCTCCTGCAAAACAAAACAGATTGATATTTACGATCATTCATTGGTATTTTTGAATTTTACCTGTTGTCCCACTTGTCAAAATAAATGTTGCAATACTATCTGGATCAACTGTTGGTCGTTCACGTAAATCCGTATTCTTCATTGTTTTGAATATTGCTGAAAACGAACGAATTTTGCTGTTTTCATCGTGGCTTGTGTCATCCATAACTAGTATCTCTTTGATTTGACTATTTTTAAATAAATCATCTTGAAATGTTTGAATACGTTGTAGATTATCGACGATGAGTACTTCAGCTTGTGTTCTTTGAAGAACACTTAAAATAGTTGCGAAATCATAAGTCGTATAGAGACTAACAACAACAAATCCATATTGATAACAGGCTTGTTCAGCGAACAAATATTCAGAACGATTCGACGATAGAATAGCTACTTTCGATTGTATGGGTATTAATTTCGTTTTTGCCCATAAATATGAGCCAATGTATCGAGATTTTTCCGCAACTTCAGAATACGAAAGCCATTGTAATGAATCGATACCATTTGATGTTTGAATAGAACCTAAGCATGGTCCATCTTTTGAATTAATATAACCTTCATGCAAAGCATCGCCGAGCGTTCTTACATTGGGATGTACCGTTTTATATAAAGTCCAAATATCATCATTTTTATGAAGGGAACATCGGCGAATATGTTCTGTAGAATTTATTTCAACCGTTTGTTGTTTTAAATCTGATCCATCATTGTACAATCGTTGAATACGCGCTTTATAAGTCAATGTGTTTACTTGATTGAATAGAATAGATTGAGGGATTAATACAACCGATATTATTCTCGATCTGATAAAATAAGATTGCAACATGATTATTATTATTTACCAAAGAACATCTGCAAAAAACAAATATCAAATCTTATTAAGAAAATCAACTTGATTTAAAAACCTGAAAATTAGGTAACAGTCTAAAATGTCCCCGACATTTCATCCTTGAAAAAATGTCCTTCGGTAAAAATGTCCCTGAGAAATGGTTCTTAGAAATATTGTCCTCCGAAAAAATGTCTTTCATTTTTAAGATGTGCTTTCTGTAAAACATGAACTACTCTTATTCATAAAAGCAATCATGTGATATAATCAATAAAACGAATAAAATTCTAATTTATTTTCCACTTGCGACAAAAAAAGAAAGTTCTTTTAATAATTCTTGTGGATCAATTTGGTTTTTGTCGAATCGTTCATAATTCTTTCATACGTTGTTCACCAATTTTTGACTTGGGTCGCTTTGCACGATGTTTCATTCAGCTATTAATCTGAAAAATTACGTTATGAACAGCAATTGTTCCAGGAAATCTTATAAATGTATCATCAGAATTTGTATGTAAAATTAGATTACAGCTTCGGTTTGTGCATCGCCAAAATTTTATAGTTTTCTTTCGATTAAAATTTTAAAATTATAATCATTAACAATTAACATAAATTTTCCTTTATTCGAGTATGTTTTTGTAATAGTTAGTTTAGTTGGACTTGGTTGTAAAAATGAATTTTCAGGTGATTGAGATGGCGATAAACATTCAGTTTCATCAATAGCTGTCAACTTATTAGATCTCATCAAAAATGTCTTTTTACAATTACGGAAAAATATTACGCAAAACAACGAATGACATTTAAACGATATATTTTCTCGTCTTTATTGAATCATTGATACGGTAGTCGTATCCTCTACAATAGACAATTAAAATATGCACCGATATATTTCTTTCTTGAAGGNTATATTTCACTAACACACAGTTCAACAACTAAAATTAAAGAATAAAGACCATTTTTATAGCAAGGGGCATTTTAACAAGGGATATTTTTTCAAGGACGAAATATCGGGGGACATTTTTAAAAGGACATCTTTTTTTTGGGGATATTTTAAACCGTATTCGAAAATTACAATGAATTATAAGTATTTAATTTAGCAATCTTATTTAAATAAATTCGTCATAGCAAGATGTCATAAGTACCATCAGTTTTAATTGTGTTCGACTATTTTACGATTCTTGTGTCTCTATGTACATCTGCATATATGGGTCAATTTTACGTGAGCGATTAGGATAAGAAACAAACTGATACACTGAAAAAATTGTCGAGTGGTGACGAGATGATTAAAATATGTAAAAAAAAAGAACTTGAATAAAATTAAAATACTATGGTCATTTGCAATAAAATAACTGAACACCTAAGGGATGGAATACGACCCCGAGAGAAAAATTACTCACAGATGCATCGAAGATCTGACAAGAAAAAGAGAGAATCATACTGTTATATCATGCTTTGCTTGATAAATAATGTCAAGTCATGCTTATCACTATTTCACTGAGGCTTACAGTCGACAGTAAACGCCTTTCGAGGGGAGTGATATAGAGTAACTTTGTAGAACAAGATAATAAAATATAACTCGAATGCGCTAATATCTCATTAAAAAGCATACAATCAATTTTATTTTCTTCCAATAATAATTGATGAGGAGAATAATCATTCAAGTCTATAATCGTACTAATTAACAGCAACGATACTTTTCAGAAGTAACAAAGTAACATTTTTAAATTGTGCCACAATACTTTAATATAGTTAATTATAAAAATTTCCAGGAAGCAAATTATTGACTTACGATAACTTCGTGGTGCTGTAAAATAAAATAAAATAACCTGGTAGTATCGACATTTATTAATTCTCTACCCTGATGAGATCCAATTATTACCTTAAACAATAATAGCCATCGATGTTAGAGTATTGCCAAGCAAGATTAATTATACAAGCTTATTCTACTCCTAATTGAATGTCAGGTTTTTTTCTGTCAAAGAAATTGTAGTCGAAGAATAATGCCTCAATCGAAGAGATTGGACTCAGATAATTTTTTTTCTACTTACTTTTTTCACTATCAGCATAATACAGCACGTGTGTTCCGATGCTGGGTGTGACTTAGATAAGAAAAGGCACACACAAGCATAGCAACTCTTGATCGTCAAGGTCACCTGTTAAAATATTTTTTCAACTTTAAGAAAAAGATAAGCGAACTGTGAACTATTCGAAACACATTCAAACGACTTATTCGACTATGTCTTTTCCTGTTAGGGAAGGATATTTTCGGGCAAAAATCTAATCACAATAGACCACTAAAAGCAACTTATTCATTTTAATTAAATAAATATAATGAATAATCTAAATAAGTAGCGCAGCTCATATTTGTTACCGATGTTAATTTTCAAATATTATTCATGTCTTTTTTTCTTTCAATATTTCTTTATTGATTGATACTTATGGGATCATACTTTTTATTCAAACTATGTTCAAGAAATTAATTTTCATCGTGCTTATTTTTTGTTATGAAATCAATCAAGACTACCTTGCGTAGTAATTGTGCAATTGTTTTTTTCTGTTCTGCACGTTTATGACAATTTGTTATTACGAAGAAAAAAAGGGGAAGAGTGATTTCATCATATGTTACATGCAGCCTATTTAATAGTGATGAATTTTACTGAGCAATAGCAATAAACATGTTACATCTTGAACGCGAACTAATTGATGGAGAACGTATCAGTACCATTTCAAATTTTTTATCTGCAATTGAATGCCAGCAATTGATTGCACGAGCAGAAGAATCTGGTTTTAAGTTAAGTCCTCCTTCAGGTAATGTCATAACACGTGTAGAGATTGTTATTTTTATTTAAATATTTACATCATACTCGTGATTCTTTTTGAGCTGGAGTTCAGAGAAAAATGAGACAGAAATACTTATAGGTGGTGGTCATGGTCGTACACATCGCGAAGATGCCAGAACCAATGAATATACAGTTATCACTGATCAATCATTAGCTGACAAATTATTTCAACGGGTATCACCACTGCTTCCTCGAACTTTAGAATGGATGGCAGATAATGCTTATTTTACAAAAGATACTGGTGGTCGTGAATGGTCGATTGTCGGATGTGTTGATCGTTTACGGTTCTATAAGTATAATAAAGATGAAGAATATCCTGAACATATGGATGGTAGTTATAGTCGTATTATAACATATAATAATGAATCACAAAAAACGTACAAGCAACATTCGTTCTTAACATTGCTAATCTATTTGAATGATGATTTTCAAGGTGGCGAAACGAAATTTTATCCCGATAAACAACATTGTCGATTCCTTCGAGATATTGAAAATAAACAAGCTGTTCATATAGTTCAACCGAAACAAGGGATGGCCTTGGTAAATATTCATAATATTCTCCATGAAGGATCAAAAGTTCAATCAGGTATTAAATATGTCTTAAGAACAGATATCTTATATCAAAAACCAATGGAATCACATCCAAAACTTGAAAAATACTCACAAAAAAACAGTAATGATAGCGGTAAAATCGTAGTTTCCGATTGGGAAAAACATTTTGAACCATCATGTAAAATGTATCATGATTAAAATATATTGATAATTCAATTGTAAGAATATTTCTAAGCAATGTCTCAATAATAAAAACTAACGGGTTTTACTTTAAAGAGTTTACTATAACAGATTAATTATAGGACTTCATATAATTGTAGAACACAAGAGAGCGTTAAAGAATATTTAACTATGACTTAATATGAAGTTTATGTGTCTTCTTGTCGACTGGGAAACAAAGAGCAGTATCATATGACTTAACTAAAATTGATTGATGATCAATTAGATTTGACTGAATTGTTGATTTCTATTTCGAAATACGAATTTATCAGTCAAGGAGAGATTTATAGCATTCAATATGCAGTGATAGATGGTAACACGAAAGTTATCTGTTGCTTCTAACGAGAATTCTTTCTGTTTTCTTTTGTTTCAAGCAAGTTTTAAGCAAATACATGGATTCGTTGCATCAATCAATTGTCATAAGCATCGCATATCTCTGTGAAGAAGACAGAAATGATAGTCTTCGATGTTGCTTTTTTTTACAATAGAACTCGAAACATATTTTTCGGTTCTAATCAAATCAAGTAAATATCGATATTGCTATGCGTTGTTATACTTAAATTGAAATCTCAATTCTTGGCACTATATTCTATTGCTCTTGGGGGAGGGGGAGGATATCTTCGAATAAAAATGTTCACGCTCCAATGGTTCTCTATAATACTGTGATCAATTTGAAGCTGTTCTCTTATGGGTGTGCTCGAAATGAGTGTATCGATTGTACCGGCGTTCGGATAGATGTGAACTCATGCGTAGATAAATTTTAAATAATCATTCACAATCTAAAAAAACACCAAATTTTTCAAAGAATTTCTCACAATGGCATGTTACCATTGAAAAAATTCAATGCAACTCAACATAACAACATAGAAGAAAGTGGAAAAAATTTCCAATAAAAACCAGCGATCTGATTGGGTGATACTGAATAGAACTGGTATTTCATCTTGGAAGGTATTAGAATTTTCAGTTAAATAAATTGAGTTTGGTATCAGATGGCTTCTTGTCATGTAATCTCTGAATTTAATCTAAATCAGTTTCTCTCGGTACGTAGACACGTAACGATATACTTAATAAGAGAATAAAATAAATCAGGCAGGCAGATTCGCGCAATTGAGTCTGCAACACGAGAAAAAAGAACATTCAATGAACCCACACAAATCTAAAAGAAGATGGACGAGTATTTGAAAAACGGAGAAGAAAATAGATGTTATTTATCTTGTTTTCCTTTTCTATAGGTCAACGAAAAATGGGAAACTTTTAATATAAAACTATGCAGGAGCTCTGATAACTCATACACAGAAAAAAACATGTAATAGAAAATAAGACTTCATTTTATGTCCGTTTACCGGTTTATAACTACTAGAAAGACTACCTAGCTTATGCTACTTATGAATTCGTTTGTTGCTAAGCTGTATGTTAATTATTGTTTGAGAAAATCACAACGCTTGAAATGTTAGAAGAGACAATAAACCATTCACTTAATTCTCAAATGATAGTAATTATTAAGGATATTTTTGTCATAAATAAAGAGTTTTCTAGAAAAAAAACAATTATTTCTTGTGAAATATGCAAATATTGCCCGAAGTTCAGTCATATATATTCATACACTTTTCGAAACGCTACCGTAGTTCATTCTTTCAAATGAGTGCGCATGCACTTCGATACAAGAAACTTCACGATTTAAAATAAATATCATTCGAAATGATAGTATGATTCTAGAAAATATTTATTTTAAAGAAGGAACAATTGTTTTGTTTCTTTTCTTCGTTGGCATTTATGACTTGTTACCAGCAATTAAATAATAAACATTTAACTAGTAAGATATACGCGGCACTATTGCATTTATGAAACCAGTCAAACAATATGTTTCGATACGTGAAAATGTTTAATTATCTCAAAATAAATGAGTTTTAAAACTGGGTGTTATCTGCATAAATAAATGCTCAGAGAATTTTTTATAATTTTGTTATTTTCAGTACTTGGTATTTCGCAGTAACATAATCTCTTTTTACGCAAGAATTAGTAACATTTCTTATGCCGCTATTTCTTAACCCGAATGTAAAAATCATACTATTCTCAATAAGTTGATAGAGATATTTCTCTTTCAATATATGGCGATGCGTATTTTTACAACCATACTGCTCAATGCTTTGTTTAATTCTTTAGAAACGACAGTGTTTTCCACTAATTACATGAGACATTTCAAGGTCTACACTTCTATTCTGATTAATAGTATTTTTATGCACTATTTCACCTTAACTTGTTGTCAATTGACAAAAAACAGTCACTTTGAACGAGTGCTTTAAATCACTACTGCGTTACTCAAACCCTAGAAATCGAAACGCTATTGCCAGAAAAAAGTTAAAGAAAATATCAATCTGTATGATTAGTTTTGATTGTCACCGAATTGCAGTAAGTACTTGTTGTTTTTTCTACAAATAAAATACATTCTATGCGTTTATAGTACTTACAGTATCGACTACTTGTAGTCTCAATAGAATGAAACCTATTAATAGTGTAACTCATTTGTAATAGAGATTATTTATATATAAATTTAACAGTCTTTGTCTACGATGGTTTTGTAAAGGTTAAAAGAAGATAGAGTATAAATAAAAAATATGATAGACTTG
>OENM01001329.1:0-15640 GCA_900239745.1 Rotaria magnacalcarata | reverse complement strand
GTTCCTATGCATAACTGTAATGAAAAAAATAGAAAACTAAATAGTAACGAAGAACTTGACAATTTCCTATGTTTATAATATATGCACATTTTATACTTTGACAATGAGCAATCTTTTTTCTGCTTTCAACGCGTCACGTCAGTAATATGCTCTGCTTTTATAATTGTAGTTTTATTTCATGAAAACAAAAGTACTAATGCAAAATTAGCTATGAATAGCTTTATGAAGACCTTCGATTTGTTGCTTTCAAATCAGCCACGAAAATGATCTATTTTATACCATCAAAAACTACGCTTAAGAAAACCAAATATATATTTTTTCAGTTAAGATCTTAATACTAGTTTATTCACCTGCCTATAACTCTTATTCTAAATAAAACAAAAATAAGCGATTTTGATTTCAACGGCTTTCAAATACGAAGCAGTTGATCTTCTTTCAAATACACTCAACGCTGTATAATCAAGGTTGGAAAAAACATTCTTTTGTTTCTCTTTGCAACAGAATAACACTAAACAATAGTAATTTAATTCTAATAACTACTAATATGTTGCGTGAATTCATCTGATTGCGTACTACTTCGATCTCATCATCTTTACAATACGAGTTTTCAATTTTAGTAGATGAGCATGTCTAGGTAAGATATCAAAATTGATTCATTCACTAGTTACTGCTCAAGATCAGTTTCTCAGCAAATAATATTAATTAGTTAGTAATCAGTATGACGAATAATACCAACGTTTTCATCACATACATACAAGTTTTTCACAAAGACATCAAACTATTTGTTCGATATATTTTAGATTATACGTTTCCAAAAAATGATGGCAGCAACAGGAGATATTATTGCGCATGTCGTGTCCAATAATCCGATGAATCCAAGTGTAACGGATGCATCAACCCATCGCCGACGAATTTCAATCGTTCGAGAATTTGCATTAAATACAACAACTCATGGAATTCCTGGCATCGCTCGTGGCCGAAGTATACCAAATCGTATATTTTGGGCTATATCATTCATGGCATTTACAAGTGCTATGGTGTATTTCATTACAAAAGCACTCTGTGCGTATTTCGAGTATCCATCGCAAACAAAAGTGAGTATTACTAGTCAACGCATACAACACTTTCCCGCATTCACTATCTGTAATGCTGGTGGAATTCGCGCCGATGCATTACTCAAAACATATACTGAATATATTGCACATTCAAATCTTACAGCTACAAGTAATAATTCGGTCATACCCAAACTAGCAGATTTTATGAGATTGTATTTTTCATCTCTTGTCAATGAAGATGGATCACTAGGACAATATGTATTTCCATTGGAATCGATGTTAATGAGTTGTTACTATGTTGGAATTCGATGTTCAGTCAACGATTTTATTGGATTCGATTCCGCTGAATTTGGTCGCTGTTATACATTTAATGCTAAAAGAAGAAATGGTAGTCTACTTTACAACCATGAAACAGACAGTAATGGCAAATTGTTATTACGACTCTATGTTCATGCTCATCAATATGTACCTACAATATCCGAAGGTAGGGTCAAAGCTTATTTCGGATTCATTCTATTCGAGAAACATTTATATCTCGAAGAAAATATGAACTAAATGTATTGTATATTACTTTAATGATTTTCGATTTTGATCAAACGACGAGCTACATGCATAAAAACTATTCTATCAGGAAAAAACGTTGTCTGTTTGAAAACTGCTGGACTTACAGGTGTGATATTATTATTTGAGTTTCTAACCTCTTCGAATTATAGTTACGGTTTATATAGGTAGTTAGAGCAATAAAGTAGGTTTTCATATTTTAAATGCAATAGTGAACATATGAGAACAAAACATATCCTAGAAGGTGATTATTTTTACATCTCATAAGTTCATTTATGAAGTAAATGTCTATCAAAATGTTTTGGCATTTAGGTGTAGCTATGTTGGCCATGGTTCATGACAACACACAGTTACCTATGATTGAAAAATCAGGTATGACATTAGCACCCGGTTTTCAACATCGCTTGTCATATGTAAAAAGAGATATTCAATTTTTATCTGAGCCTTATTCATCATGTACAAACGAAATTCCTCGTGCCATGCAAATTATGTTCGAAAAATATGACGGTGCAGAGTATGTCTATTCAGAAGAACTTTGTCATATGCTTTGTTCACAAGCATATATGTACGTGCTTTCTATTCTTGAAATACGTAATGAAAAAAAATATTTTGTTGTTTTTGTATATTTACTTATTTGTAGTTATGATCAATGTGGTTGTGTTAGTCCTTTACAGTGGAATGCTCGTACGATAGTTTTACCTGGAACAGATAAGACTATTGTAGCCCGTTTATGCAACGTAACCAACCCTTGTTTTAATAAAGCCATGAATGATTTCGATTTGACACAATCGATTCAAGATCTTTATTGTTCCCATTGTCTACACCAATGTTCGATTACACAATTTGTTGTGCAATCGTCACTATCAGGGACACCGCCACAATGGCTCATACCTTTTATTAGAGAATTCGTTCAGAATACATCGATACCGTTGCCAGATGATTGGTCAACTCGATGGCGTGAACATATTCTTTCAAGTTACTTGTCATTAGAACTATTCAGTGAATCGAGTTTTATTGAAACCTATACGCAAACGCCAACATTTCGGCCCTTCGATATTTTTTCGAATGTAGGTGGATTATCTAGTCTTTGGATTGGAGTTAGTTTTCTTACGATAATGGAATTCATCGAAATGCTATTTCTACTCATCCAACATCAAATTCGTCTATCTCGATCAGTTAATCCAGAAAATAAAAAGTCGGTAAACACAGAGCAATAATTACTCGTATCACCAATAGTGTTGACAAACGTTTGTTTTATTTATTTCCCATACTGATAGTATTGTGATTAATTAATTGAACGAAATCACTATGATCTATATACAATAAATAAACGTTTTGTTGTTCGAAGAAAAATCTAATCCAGATGTGTTTTTTATCTATTGTATATGAGCAGCCTAATAGCATATCGTTGCATATATCACTTAATGGTACACATACAATGAAAAATAGTTGGTAATTCTAACGAAGCCCATGGATATTTAGATCAAAGAAAAAATTCACGATTTATTTCTAGATGCCTTTAGCAAATATTTTTCTTTTTTTGTGACTAGAATTAATATCTTCATTAAATCAATACCGTTGCAATATATTCGAGAGTTGGTACGAGTGAACGTTAACAAGGGCTGACTCGTAATGAATGGCTAATATTCGACTTTGTTTTTGCTCCATTACTCGTTACTTTTTTTTGTAGAAAACCTGTTCTTTTCTTATTCAATAGAACATATAACGATACATTAAAAACAAGTATTTTTTACCTAGTGAACATAAGATTTTCATTACAAGACATTGAATGGTTTTCAAATTGCATTCAACTTAAAATATATTTTGCTAAAAGAATCAGTCATTCATTATTCTTTTTTAATGAGAATTCTATATGATTAAATGTATACACGAATATATGTATTGGAGGCTTAAACAATTTATTTTATCTTAAGAGTATGACTATAGGATCTACACGCTTATATGAAATTATTACAATCTACTTTAAAAGAGGACTATGTCGCATATTGTTCTAAGATAAATATGATTTTATTTTGCTTCGACCAAACGTTGTTTTTGTTTTTCAATTTGTTCACGAATTTCCTGTGGTAAATCATCACCCATTTGGTCATCGAGCCATTTGTATGTTTCTTCAATATCGCTTAACCAATAATCTTTTGGTATGCTAAGTAATTTATCCCAATCAACCGAAAGACCATCAAGATTAATTGAACCTTTCTTTGGTAATAAACCAACTGGTGAAAGATCAGCAATATCTTCACCGTTAGTTCTTCGAATAATCCAATCAAGTACACGGATATTATCACCTAAAAACGAAGCCATAATTATTTTTATTGAAAAATTTCGATCGATTATTTACCAAATCCAGGCCAAAGAAATTTATTATTTTCATCCAAACGAAACCAGTTGACATGAAAGATTTTAGGTAACTAAAAAAAATTATTCGTAAAATAATTCCATTTTATCAGCTGCAACAAATATATTTACTTTATTCTTTGGATCTTTTTCAAAATCAAGCCAATGTTGAATATAACGCCCGAAGTTATAACCAACGAATGGTCTAAAATAAAATTTCAAAGTAAAAAAACTTTGTTTTTTCAAAAGCATTTCCATTACCGCATAGCAAATGGATCATGCATAACTTGTTTGCCTGTATGTTCAGCAGCAGCTGTTGTTTCAGATTTAAGTTGTGAAGCAAGAAAAACACCATGTTTCCAATCGAATGCTTCAATAACCAATGGAACACCTTCAGGTCTTCGTCCACCAAATATAATAGCTGAAATAGGCACACCAGCTGGATCTTCCCATTTACTATGAATAATTGGGCATTGTCGAGCTGGACAACAGAATCGTGCATTTGGATGACTTGATTTTTTTGTTTTATCTTCACCTAATTTATATCGTTCACCTGTCCACGATAAAATTTCCGTGCCAGGGGGTGTTTCATCTTCAAGACCTTCCCAGAAGAATCCACCATCAGCAGTTTCACCAACATTTGTAAATATAGAATTTTTCATACAAGTTAACATGGCATTAGGATTAGTTTTCATGTTTGTACCACTAAAATGAATTGATTGATTAGAAAATTATTGTAATTTTTAAAAAAAAGGGCTAAAGATTACGTACGGTGCAACACCAAAAAATCCAGCTTCTGGATTGATAGCACGTAATTCACCAGTTTCTTTATCGAATCTCATCCATGCAATATCATCACCAACGCATTTAATGCTATAACCAGGCATGGCGGGCATTAACATAGCTAAATTTGTTTTACCACATGCTGATGGAAACGAAGCAGCAATAAATTTTTCTTCGCCCTTTGGATTTGTTATTGACATAATTAACATATGTTCAGCAAACCCTAGAAGCGAAAGAAAAAAAGTAATGATGTTTTTTTCTTCAAATGTTCAATTACATACATCCTTCATCGTATGCGATGCGACCAGCAATACGTAAAGCAAAACATTTTTTACCAAGTAAACTATTACCACCGTAACCAGAACCATAACTAATTACTTTACGAATATCGGGAAAATGAACGATCTAAAATAGAAAATTTTTAGGTAATTAAGATTATAAGTGTTTTGAAATTCGGAATCCCTTTCACACTAGTCTACTTATATTTTATGATTATTAACTTACAATCGTTTTCTCTGGATTGCATGGCCAATTGTTAACAACTTTTTGCGCATGTGGACGAGGGCAACCTAAATTAATATTAAATCGGCTATTTCTTTTTTTGCTTCCTTTCAAAATAAAATAAATTTTTCTTACCCATGGAATGAAGACATTTCACAAATTCTTCATCATGTTTAAGATGAGACCAGATTTCCGATGAAACACGAGTCATAATTCTCATTGAAAGTAAAACATAATTCGAATCGGTTACTTGTACACCAATTTTACTTAATGGTGACCCAATTGGACCCATACTACAAGATTAAGATTTAATAGAATTTCCTGTTGTTGCCTTTTTTTTTTGTTTATTTACCTAAATGGAATAACGTAAAGCATACGTCCAGCCATACATCCTGGAAGTCGATCGTCAAGCTCCTTTTTCATTTCGTCCGGAGACATCCAAATACCAAGAACACATTTAGCACCTTCACGTGAATGTGGTACAGATGCGTATTTCTCATCAGTAACAATAAATGTTTTTGATTCAACACGAGCCACATCCTAGAAAAGTCGAACATGAAATAAAATTTGAAAAAAATTACAAATAATCTTACTCGAGGATCAGTCCAACAAATATAATTATTTTCATATTTCTCTAGCTTTGTTAGTGTACCACGTTCAAGAAGTTTATGTGTTACCATATCAGCTTCTTCTTCAGATCCATCACAAATATATACACCTCGCGGTGTACACAATTGCACCTAAAGTACATTTTAAAAAAAATAATTTTTGGACTTTAAAATGTTGAAAAAATTGTATCGTACCATTTGAGCAACCCATTTTTGTACCGTATTCGGAAGTGAATGAAAATCACCTTTAATTACTGGAATATCTCCTAACTTTTGAATAGAAACGTAGTGTACTTCGACGAAAGGAACGTTGATATCTTCCATTCTTATTATTATTCAATCTAAAAGGAAATGAAAAACTGCGTAAAAGAAATTTATCGATGAAAAAAAAAACATAGGTCATCAAAAGTGTGCATGCCACCATTTGCATGTTGCTATTTTTCTCATATGTAAAAGTGTATGTCTATGCCGCATATATACGTCTGACTTCTAACTACAGAAAGAAAGCCGTCTCGGCATATATAAATGACTATGCGCCGAAAGTAATGTGAATGATAGTGCATATCATATGTTTGCTTCACCTCGAAATGTAAATTAAGAATGCAGATGAATTTTCTCAGCTGCTATATGAGTTACGATATAATGGATATAAAATAAAATAAGAAATGGCGTCGAACTGAAGAAATGTAATGTACTATTGAAGTGCAGCGAAGTTTTAAAAGGCAATATATTGCAAAGGAAACGGATGGAGAAAGAAAAGAAAGAAAAAAAAGCAAAATGATAGGTATTTTATCGATCGATGTACCTTACCCCAGCCGATGCATGTGTTTACAGATAGAACGAGCAAGAAGAAAAAAAAATATTGGTTAGAAGAGATTTAATCGAGGTACAGGAGGAGGGAAGAGGTAATGTAAAATGGAGAATGTGACCTAGTTGCTGCGGATTGGATGGACTTTGTACTTTGTTTTAAACAATAATGATTGTTTTTTTTTTGGATGGCAATGCATACTTATATAAGTAGTGTTTACATTGGATACCAATGCAACTAAACGACTATTCCATGATTTTTGATGAGCAGAGAACGAAAAAGAAATTTGTTCTTGCAGTTTATAAAACGACCATATAAAAATATGCAGAATATTTGAGAAGGATGCTACTTGAAAACGAGTTTTATTGAAGAAAATGTAAGAAAATTGCTTTAAACATATGTAATATTAAACTATTGTCTGTATATTAGTTCGTTGAAATTATTTCATTGTAAAGATATGATAGTTTTGTTTAGCTCCCTCACTTATGTATTTTCTATACTTAGTATATATTTATCGATTTTTGGATCGAAAACATTAATTGTCGAATGAATGTATAATAATAGCTCTTCCTTGATCTTTTCTCAAAACTCAATTTGTTTTATTTTTATTGATACATAGCTAAACATTTGTGTGTTCTATCGAAAATATTATCTTTAATATAGAATTGATTGATGTATGCGCCAGAGATAAATATGAATGATTTTTAACTTCATGCACCAATAGCCGCTGTCAAGAGGTGATCTTAGAAAATAGGAAAAGGAAATCGATTTATTGATTTCCAAAAGGATAAATGACAGTTTTCAAACGAGAGTACCGTCATAAATTAGGATGCTGACTAGAGCCAGAAGCGAAATCAAGATGAATGATAAAACGAAATACGGATTTGTCGTCATTGAATAAAGAAAACAAAATTCGAAGTCTGTTTTATTATCACTTACGTACTTTTTTCAATTTTATGAATTCAACAGAATAACTTCAAAAACAAAATACTATCTTGTCATACTCTACGCGAAAATAAGATGTATTCATCAAATTTACGCTTGAACTCTGCTTTATTGGTAGATTTGATCTTGCTGAAATCTTTTTTAATATTCGCAATCATTCAAGTACGAAATCGAGGGTCAATGAGGGTATAACTCAAACCTTGAACTATAACGATATATTGATTGATATTATTATTTTTAAGTTATTTGCTTTGGTGGGCTTCGCAAAATTTATCAAAGCCTAAAATAAATATTATATTGACTAACGAAGAAAAATATGCTTACATACAAAATGTAAGCAACAATTAATATAGAGAAACATAGCAAGATGAACTTATCTGTTTTTTTAAATTTTACTAGCTAAGACATTTTTTTTGAAGTCCTCTAATAAAATAATACTTTCGATGTGTGGGAAATAGAGACATGGACTTTTGCTTTTGCTTTTGCTGAAAAAAGAAACCTGGGTGTTATCATATTTCATTTAATTCAAACGACTATACGCACACACTGCCACATAAATAGAAAAAAAAATCAAATTTAAGGTCAGTCATAAACAAAAAGATTTTTTGTTTAAAAAACATTCACACTTTAACTTTTGGCAATATTTTTATAGTATATATCAAAATGTGTAATCGAAATTGACAGTCGCTATCGATAAAAAAAAGGCATTTATGAATGTGAATACAAGTATTTCTCGGTTGTGGCTTGTGATTGTTTGGTTCTGTGTGTTAATTAGAGCTAGATTCCTGTCGCAAGTACACCTATGTGAAATTATTTGATCAAGTTTTTGAAAGAATGTTGCTGGATTTTTTTTGTCTTTCATTATCTTCTCGTGTTCTTCTTTTTTTCAAAAATAAACATAGACAAGCTGCGAAGTCAAGTTTTTTTTATCTCGTCTGTCTGTAAATTAAAATAGTAGGATATCACTTACACTACATGATACCGCAGATGGCAATTACCATTTGTTTCACGTAGTCCATACAGAACTATAACCGTTACAGGAATATAGATGACGTCATAGGTTTTCTTATTAATACAAGTATTTGCTGATTCTGCTCGCATTATAGGTGTCAAGGACTTACAAATTTCTTTGCATATAGTGCATATATAGAATTATATAGAAACAATCGATTTGACTGCTTCTCAATTTTTGCTGAAGAAGTGACTTTGTAAAGGTTACGCATCGGCGACTTCACACACTTTATTTATATTTATATCCAAGAAAATTGAGAATACATTTTTCATGAAGTAAAAAAACTGTACATCGATTTTAAGTATGAATAAAACATATTTCTTAAAATCTACAGGTAAGAGTCACTCTATCATTACTGAGATCTTCATCATTTGACGATGTAACGATCTCGCCAATAATACTCCGACTAAAAAATAAGAAAGATGTTCATTATAATTATTGCATGGCATATTTTACCTTGCACAGGTGGTTGAGTTCGATAGACTTATAATGGCGTTGCTAATCATTTGACTATCACTATATAGGAATTTTATACAGGTTATTGTAATTATTTTACTTATATGGATTTACTTTGTTGAAAAGTCTTCGTCAGATTTTGATAGTAACCGTTCAAATCGATGACGCGCTGAAATGTAAGCAGGTTTGCTACTTAGTGTAGATGTTGAAGATGCCGTAGTCATTGATTCCTCTGTAGTTGGCCGAGTATCAAAAATTATAATATTTGGCAATCTACCTGTTAGTCGATTTTCTTCCGCTACTGGTATGGATATTCTTGTCGAATTAATCAAATGAAAAATTTAATGCTAGAATACACATTTTGTCTAACACTTACTGAGTGTTTTCTTCTTGTTGATAATTGATATCTCCAACAACTGTTTTCATTCTATCTCGCCGTTTTACATTGTTCATCTTTTTAAACATTCGTTCCGTTAATTCAAAACAAGTAGGACGATGTGATGGATCTTCATTGCAAGCATCTTCTATTCCTTGTTTATATTCTTTGGGTACATCCAATAGAATCGTTGGTCGTTCTTTTATTTCAACAAGAAATTGTTTCATGTACACATTCATTTCATGGTTTTAAACCAGTTGCTAATTCCCACATTGTTATTCCAAGACTGTAAACATCGGTTTGTTTTGAATGTTTGTCGTGACGCATAATTAATTCTGGTGCGTTTCATACAAATGCAGGGGCGTAAGTCAGGTCTCAGAGCAGGGGGGGCGTAACTCCAGGGGTGTCGCGAGCAACCAAAGCTTGGGGGGTATCTTTACAAATTCTACTTTAAAAATTTTTTGAGAAGGGTTAACGAGTGTTGCAAAACTTCCAGATTTTGAAAGTTTTTCTGCACTTTTCCAGAGTTTTTCGTAAGTTTTTCGCGGTTTTGCAGGACTTTTTCTCAGTGTTTTGAAATTTTTTCGAAATTTTTCGAATTTTTCATAATTTTTCGGGACTTTTTCACGTTTTTTCGAATTTTTCTCGAATTTATCCGGATTTCTTTCAGGGTTTTTCTAGAAGTTTTCGGTTNCCCCCCCCCCCCCCCCCCCCCCCCCCCCCCCTATTTACGCTGCTGTACAAATGAGCCAACACTTTGATAACATGTTAGATTGATGATTGATTTTGACGAACTTACATGACGAAATTCTGCTAAACCAAAATCGCAAACTTTGAATAAAATCTATGCTGTTCCGATGCATTAAGTTTCATTAAAAATTCATTGATTTTATATCATGATGAATGATAGATGGAGTGAGATTATGTAAATAATTTATTGATTTAGCCATTTGCCAAGTTAAAGAATATCGATCCAACCAAGATAATGTGATATATGACTTTGTTTTATGTAGAACATCATATATTCCATAATGATTGCATAAAAACTTGGCTCAATACATGCTCCTAGAACTGTAACAACATGTTCATAATGTGTTTTATACAAAGTAGGTAGATATTTTTTTCATAGAAATCCGATTGAATTTGTGACTCTGAATTGTCTAATAGATCATTGATGCGTAAAACTTTCATTGCGACTTGATCATAGTGTCTCAACCAAGTACCTTTGTACACATCAGCGAATCCTTCGCTACCTAAAAGATTTTTCTGTATAGATAAATCTTTCAATGGAATGTGTAGAAAATCATATTTTTCTTGACTTGAATCTGATTGAATAAATAGTTTTTGTTCTAAATGATGACAAACTGATTCGAATTTTTCATGAATCATTTTATGCATTCATTTATTTTGGTCTTGTTGCTGTTGCAATATTTGTTCTGACATTTGATTTGATTTTTGAGAATCTCGTCGTTGATCTTTTCGATCTTGCTTTTGTTCGAATAATTCTTGAATATTCAATGCAAGACATAAGTCTTGTCCTAGTTGTGATAGACGTTTGTTTAATTCTTCAAAATTTTCGCAATCATTTTCATATGACCGATCAGAATATTTTTATCTTTCTATAAAATCATTACAATCATCAAGATATTGAAGAAAACGACTATTAAGAATAGGACGTATTTCTGCTCGTATAAATATAGATGATGCATGTTCTAAGCGTTCGAGCGAATCAATTAATTGATCAATACCTGAACACAATCGTTGACATTGCGTTTTATTAATTTGAACTTGTAAAGAATTTGCTTATGTTTATCAGACATGTTATCGATGTGATAGAAGACAATAATAAAGGAATCAAATTGTTTTCGATTTGTTTCATAGTTCAAAAAAAAGAAGAGTTTATTTCGAAATGACGCTTCATATCTACATATTTATGTATATGGTTTATTGTAAGACAAGGTTACTAAATAGATATTGACAAGAAGAAAGAAAGAAAAAAATTCTTTTCATTTCTCGAAATGCATATAAAACAAATTTGTTTTTTCAAGTATGAATCATCTTTTTAACTTCGAACTAATCATATTTGCATATGAAGGGAAATAAACTGAAATTTATTGATTAATTAAGGGAAATATTTTAAAATCTCAACTGCAGATACTATTTGTATATTATTTTACCTAGGAACGAAAAATGTTTTAATAAAAAAAACAACATCTATAAAGATATGAGTAAATAAGATAGGACTTGACTTTCGCTACTTATCAGTTTCACATAGAACGCTGCACTGTTTGAAAGTAGAAACAAAATGATGAAAACAAATCAACGTTGGGCTCTCCAGACTGTCATTGGTAATACTTCCATTATTCCAATATTTTTCGATTTAAGTGGTATATCTCGTGGCCCTCATATGTTAGAAAAAGCCCATGGGAATACTTTTACTACGTAGCTTACCGACTATTGATCAAGATGGAAGTGAACTACGTCGTGTTGCTTTGCTCATATTTGTGGGTGGATTAGGACGTCTATCGGGATTTAATTACTGTAAGTTGTGAAGTTAGTACAATGGTAGTTGCTCTTGTCAAATTATTACCATTTCCATTTCTTTGTCTTTGGCAAAATCAAGTACAAAAAAGTATATTACAACAACGTTCAAAATAAGTTATTTTCCTAGGCTGAATTCAGAGTGCGGGTGTGATCATGTACAGTTTTCAATGCTGATTAGTAAATCTTAATTGAATATTTTGTTAAAAGAAAGCTCAGAGTTAACATGTGTACGAAGAATATGCGGAAATAATGACAAATTGCCAAAAACACTGTATAGGGTTACTCAATTTTCGACTTTAAAGTTTCTATAAAAGGAATGTTCAGGAAAAAACCAAATATACATTTTGCAGAATGAACGCTGTTCTTCTATCAAATAGTGTCTAACTCGAAAAAATCTCTGATTATATATCATGAAGAGAATGAGCAAAAATACTAGCTTATCAAATTTTCAATAAAATACAATTTTTCTTCTTTTATAACCTGCTGAGTGTGTATTCAATTGTAACTTCATAAATAGTCATCAGTGCTTTATATCATAGGCTAAAAATTTAGATTGATAAGTTTGTCCTCGTGTTCGTTTATTTGCAATCATAAAATAGTCGTGGGTTGGAATTTTTTCAGGGTATGGTTGCGATGATGAAGTTCAATTTTCTTCTTGTGGACCGTCTCTTATTTCTTATTCGTTACGAATGCAATATGTCAGTTTTGATAAGAAAACGTATATGTATCGTGATGGAACATTTTTTAATTCAGATTTTTCCTATCAAAACCAACTTTTTTATATTATTCAGGTAATATTCTAATTTCCTTGTTAACACCAAAATAAATAGTTTTATGTACCAAACCATCTGTTATTGATCGTATTTTTATCTTAATTGTTATTAATTATCAATTATACTTTAATCAATGTACATAATTTGAAAAATGCCTAATTTGAAAAAGTCTCACCTGAAAGTCAATGGAGACTGGAGTTAAAATAATTGTGGTATCTTTTAAATCATGATAGATCCCTCAAACTGTTTCTATTTTCTGGATTATTTTGATACTTAATAATGGTGAGCAAAACGAAATTTAATAGAATATTTACTGCTTGAATCATTGATTCACTTAGGATTCAGATATAGCGCAAATCCGTTAAGACAAAATCGAATTGTGACCTAAAATATCCTACATTTATATTGCATCCTTATTTCAAATTCCAGCATTCAATCGATGAAAGTATAACTTTTATACACATAGCTAACAATCGATTTATTACTATTATAATTATTTCTTAGTAGTACACCGTTGAAAAAGAGAAATTTGCTTGCATTGCAAATATATATGCGTTCGAGGTAATGAACAAGGTCAACAATTAATGAATAATATCTTCATACTTTGGTAAAATCTCACTGGCCATAAAATCTTCATAACTTGGTGGTTGCTTCTTTTCTTTTTTAATCGATAGGCGTCTCAGAAGTTTAGGTACAGATTTCAATTCATTCATGATTTTTAATGGTTGTTGATGATCAGTGGTACAAATAATTGGTAATGTTAATGTAAACTGATTATTAAATGAACAGTTTAAATGACATTGAATATCAAGTTCATATCGGACACTTTTATACGATGATGTCGGTGGCATGAGGCGACATTTTTCCATTGGTATCGGTAGTTCATATGTACTTTGACGATATTCACTATTGAATCCTTTCGGTTTAAATCCTGGTAAAATGAAAGAAAAAACAGTAAAATCAGTGTCCTGATCGGTGATACGGCGATATTGCTTGAGTGTTGCTCGAATCAATTTCATTGTTACTTTCATTGGATTGTCGATCTGAATTTGCAACACAAGAGTCTGACCGGGCACAACCAGTCCATTGTTTGAAAGCGTACCGTAAACTGTCACACCTTTATGTCGTACGCGGGCGTCAACGATATTGTTCTGTAGCGATTGTCGAGTGAAAATCGGATTTGAAGCTCGAGTAAAGACGAGAAAAGGAAACTTTCGAGCAAAATCATTACTATCAGCACGACGAAGATAAACAAGAGCATAATAACAAATGCATGGATCGCACTCATCACCAGGTGGCAGTGATGAAGGAAGCGATGAATCTAATGAACCATCAAATGTCCATCTATAATTTCGAAGATGATTAGTTCCCTTAAGAAAACAAAATAACAATTAAGAGAAGATTCATGACAAAATTGAGACTTTAACAAAAGGAAAAAATAGAAACTTGTAATTTACGGCAGCATTCATGAGTCTTACTTTGCAAAATAGATATCTTCAAGTTAGAACATAAAAAAATCGGATCTGATGAGCTCGAAATCTTCAATTTTTGAAGCTGAGACTCAACTGAATTTGTTTTCCTATCTTGACAATTGGTAAGGAAAACAAAATTGGAAGTAACATCGAACATTTTGTTCCTACAAAAAATTTCTTTTAAATTACTAACCAGTTTTTGATTGTCATTTGGTAGCTTTATTACTTGTGTTCGTGTTCGAAAAAATATTTGAACACCTTTTGTGTAATGTTGATGAGTATCTGTTTTGAAATCGTGCAATTCGCCAATGAGTTCAACATACAATGGTCCGTATTTTTCGATCAAATCATTTTCATTATCATTTGTAGCAATTTGAATAATACCCTGAACTCGATCACCACTCAAGTAAAAATCATTTGGTATCTCACGAGTGAAATTCACTTTATAGGAAAATAAAAACGACGGAGCACTATTACCCAAACCCATTTTTGTTCGTCTAGATCTATACCATGTAACAAAATGAGAGTGCAAAGCAGAGGGGAAAAGGCAGAGGCAACCAATGTAAGAAACAGAAGAGAAAAATCTAGAAACGATGATCGCCTATGATGATGGCACCATCCGACGAGGAACATCAGAAAAAGAAGAAATGCCCTTGACAGAACAGATGAAAAACAAGTAGAAAATGCTTTTCTCTGGGCGACGACAGAATGAGAAAAAAACAGCCATGTGTATGTGAAGTATTCACAGCGCAACTTGGCTGACAAGACAAGCATTACTATAAGAGGAAAATGACTCTTTCAACTTTAGAGTGTGAGCTATTCCATTATGTCAACTAGTGATTGTATTACTTTTGTGTCAGTTACAAACACAAACATTCTGTTTAACGAAGATTTCAGGAATGCAATGTGAAAGTTAATCGGATATCGTTTCACTTTGTCGCCCCGAACTGAAGTGGAACATTTCAGAAAAAAATAAAATAATATCTTCAAGACAATTTTAGTTTTGTTTCTAATTTTCTACTCTTCTTATCTTGCTATGCGCGTTCGATAATACGATTTCCAATGTCCGAATATCTTTTCTACTCACCTGGTTGCACGTTTTCCCATCTATCAGCATTTGATTTCTACATCCAAATTATACACTGCCCTCATTTCGAAGATAGAACGGCAGATACCATTTTGTTTTAGAAACAAAACTTTAGAAACAAAAAATACAGTGAAACTTCTAAAACCATGAATAACTCTGTCATTAACTTATAATAGTCTTGATACCAAGGGGGAAAGTGCTGGCTCCAAGCACCAAAATTTACTAAAAAGTGCTGAAGGTGCTGAAAAGGTGCCGAAGGTGTTGGAGGTGCTGAAAAGGTGCTGAACAAGTGCTGAAGGTGCTG
>OENM01001328.1:16510-35127 GCA_900239745.1 Rotaria magnacalcarata | reverse complement strand
TGGTAGATAACTTAGTCGTCATGGATAATATCTACAGTCTTAGTTTATGCTTACGCATATTAATTAATGAATATATCTAATTATCTTCGGAGACTCAGAAATTGATCTGAATAGGTCAGATGATGCGGACTCTAGTCAAATGAATAATTTGTTGTATTGTGCAGTTCTTCTGTGTAACATATATGCCTCTTCGTTTTCAAAATGTACTGTGAAAAATAATGTATTGTTATCGCACGCCGACAACACTCCGCAAACTGCTTCAATTTCCATGTAACAGTAACTATCGAAATGATTGCTTATTAGAAACTTGATTTTTCAATCAACATAATTTTCGAAATTTTAGTGAAACTGTAAAAAAACTACTCGTGTTAGGTAACTATCGGATGATGAGAAAATCTGGTCTGAGTTTGTGAATGATTTTTGTGGGCAATACTACTAAATCTTAGAAGTAAACGTTCGAATGAAAGTCGAAAACTGTTCTTACTGTAGCCATAGGAACACCAGCATCAATCGTGGTTGTAAGTATAACGGGCATAAGTTCTTCTAGTTCACAATTACTCAAAGGTACGAGTACACGTGGTGGTCGTTTTGGTTCAAGTGGTAAATCTTCTGGTTTCATCGAAGTTGGAACATGATCCAAATTACGGAATTTATCAGGTGAAACAAATGGCTGAGTATCAACACCAGGTACGATTGCGATTGGACGTCGACCTTTACCTTGTGGATGTTCCAAATCGCGGAATTTATCTTGAGGAACAAAAGCTCGATCATCTACACCTGGTTTGTCTGGTACCACATTTAATGAACAAACTGAAGAATCTTCACCAACAGGATTAGTTGCGATTACAACATATTCCCCAATATCTTGTGGGCGAGCATCATTTATTTGTAATAAAACTTGTTTGGTACCGATATCATAACGAGTACGTAGACGATTTGAAGCTGGTAGTGGAGCACCATCTTTCAACCAGATAAACTAAAAGCAATATGAATGAAAAAAGGCTTTTGTTTGTTTGTACATGATATCTTACATGAGGTGTTGGTTTTCCAATGACAGTTGCTTTAAGAAGAACAGGTGATCCTTCAGTAACTTGTAGACTTTGCAAAGGTACAATAACGTTTGGAGGTTCCATTTGATCGAAGTCTTCTTTGGTCAGGGGTGGTGCTTTCAGCTCAAGTTGTGCAAATTTTTCTGGTTTCACAAATGGTGTAGTATCGATCGATGCTATTGGTCGAATAGCAAGTTTACATGTTGTTTCGTCACTACCAGAAGGATTGGTTACGCGAACTGTGTAAGTTCCGTCATCATCAGGACGAGCAGCAAGAACTTGTAATGTTAATGTTTTCGTGTATATATCGTATTTAGTAGTAAACCGGTTGCCTTCAAGTAGTGGTTGATCATTTTTATACCAAGTAAACTTAAAGAAAAGTATGGTCATTTTTTCAAATAGAACGCACGATAACAGAGAGAGAAAACATATATTGTTATGTATGGTAAATTCAATTGAGTGTCTGAGGTAATCACAGGGGTAGTGTTTCGAAGTAAAAAGTACTGCCCATGTTGCGAATACCGGATCATTTTTTGCGGTAAACCGCGGTATTTATCCGTTCTGCGGTAATGGGAGCCGGTAACCGGACCGATAAAACCGCGATTAACCGCCGATTTTCATGCGGTTTTTATTACATGGGTGGATGTGAGGTTAGTGAAGTTTGAATGTGATAACGGCAAAGTTCAATACATTACTTAGCCGTTGTCGGTTGTAAATATTGAAGTAATTGATAAATGCGAATTCGTATTTTATTCTCTTTTCGTTTCTAATTTTCGGTCAACACATGCAATGTAGGCATGGCCAGACGTTTTTGTTTTCTGATCAATCGAAGTATTGACTGTATAATATAGTATTTACGGATACTACTGAAGGTAGAAGTAACTGTTTTTGGATCAATCAATGATATTATGTTGATGTAATTAAATAAAAATCCTGTCATACAATTCAAATCTATTATGGAGCATTGCTAGTCTTCTGCAAGACTCTTATAGGTGTATTTAGCGTTCAAGTAAAAGTATGTTTCAAAATTAGGTTATCTTTATCAGATAGTTTTTGGTTTATCTACGATCACATTAACTTCTTCGATTGTGATTTTACTAATTGGAAGTTCAAACAACTTGCAGAACATTGGAAAGGCAAACATGGAAAGATGTATTGAGATTTGTAGCAAATCTCACGCCGGGTATATGTTCTTTACTGCAGTGAGTATCGAAATCAAAACTCATTGAAAATTGTAATTCGAAAAATAAGAACTCAAAATTCAAAACAGGTAAGTTTTTTAGGATTGCTAGATTTATTTTGACTTTAAAAGCAATCAATTAGATTAAACAAAATATTAATTCATGAATTCCTTTAGGGTAGTTGTTCACTCATTCGAAAATTTCGTTCCTGTCTTAGTTACTATAATTCTACGGGAATAGGACTAATTTGAGCAGCAAATCTTTCGAGCAAAAGAAAACAAAATCCTTACTGTTGCCATTGGGATACCAGCATCGATGGTAGTTGTGAGAAGTACAGGCATAAGTTCTTCTAATTCACAGTTACTCAATGGTGTAATAACGCGTGGTGGTCGTCTTGCTTCAAGTGGTACATCTTCTGGTTTTATTGAAGTTGGAATATGATCCAAATTACGGAATTTATCAGGTGAAACAAATGGTTGAGTATCAATACCAGGGATAATTTCTAACGGACGTCGTCCTTGTTCCAAATTACGAAATTTATCTTCGGGAACAAATGCTCTATCATCAACACCTGGTTTATCTGGTTGAACACTCAATGAGCAAACTGAAGAATCTTCACCTGCAGGATTTGTGGCTATTACAACGTATTCACCGATATCATGCGGACGAACATCATTTATTTGTAATAAAACTTGTTTGGTAGCAATATCATAGCGAGTGCGAAGACGAGTCGACGTAGGCAATGGTTGACCATCTTTCAACCAGACAAACTAAATAAGAAAAACATGAAAATCAACAAATGCTCTCTGTTCAAAATGAAACCTTACATTAGGTCTCGGTTTTCCAATAATTGTTGCTTGAAGAAGAACCGGTGACCCTTCTTTAACTTGGACGCTTTGTAAAGGTGTAATAACTCTTGGTGGTTCCATATGCTCCAAATCTTCTTTAGTTGGAACTGGAGCTTTCACTTCTAATTGTGCAAAGCGTTCTGGTTCTACAAATGGAGTTGTATCAACACCTGATTGCAGTGGTGCATGTAGACCAAAAGGTTGATCAAAAGCAGCAAATTTTTCTGGAGAAACAAATGCTAAAGAAAATTCTTTTTAAGAGACAAAAAATGATTCAATATATATTTTCAAACCATTTGTATCAATTGCTGGGCCCAATGAGACATTTACTGTTGTTTGTGTTTGATCTTGTCCAAGTGGATTTTTTGCAACAAGCGTATATGTTCCACTATCATCTGGCCGAGCACCATTTACTTGTAAAAGAACTATTTTACTAGGTACATCATAATGTGACCAAAGTCGATTGGATTCTTGAAGTGGTTTGTTATTTTTATACCATGCAAACTAAATATATCGATAAAATATCGTATAAAAATATACATTATATCTTACTGTTGGATGTGGATTTCCTTCAACTTTTGCTGTAAAATTAATTGGTTGTCCTTCATTACAGTTAATGGGTTTTAATGGGATAATGACTTTCGGTGGTGTTCGTGGTTGCTCCTTTTCTTGTTCACCCGTTGGTTTGGGTTTACCTTGATCTAATGCTTTTAATACGTCAGGGCTAAGAAAACTATTTGTATCAACACCTGGTTCAACGAAGACTGTACGTAGATTAGGTCCTGATTCTAAATTTCGAAATGCATCTGGCGCTACAAATGCTGTATGATCAACAGGTGTTGCGTCGCTGCGTACGACTAATGGAGCTGATGTTTCAACTCGTTCACCTGTTCGTGGGTTTTGAGCAATCACTGTATAGGTACCTGAAAAGTAATATATATATACATGATTATTGTTAAATAAAATTGTATTCTTATGTTTTTGTTATAGCAGCATAGTGTCACTATTAGATTGGATGTGCATTTTTTTAACGATACACTTTTCTTCATAATATCTATCAGTCATGACTTGATTGTGCAAAATTTAAAGGTATTGATATTTGAAAAATAAATTTTTATATGTTAAATGTATTCTAAGGTGTACTTCTATTGGTGACCATTGATTGAAGGATTCAATCGTAAAAATCAATAAGTATTCATTGATACGACATATAATCGAATGAAAGGTTCATAGTCGATTCTATAATGTTAATATGCTCCTTCTCAATCTCAAGATCAGGTTTAACCCTTTCAGCATAGATGTAGCGTATACACCGTCGTAGAACATATCGTAAAGATTTGTGGATTATTTCTCGATCTGGTCAGAACGATATTCACTAAGTAATATAGTTTTCTAAAAAGTATAACTTATTCAGAAAACAACTCTGTAAGAAAAAGCTAAAACAAATGAAAGATGAATACATCCTAGTTTGCCTAAAATGTCCTATATATCAATTATCGAGGAATTTACTCGAATCTATTTCTCTCTGTATGAATTAAAAATGAATATGTTGAATAGAATGGCAATAATCGATGCTTCACAGTCCTTGTTTTTTTTTCATAATTTGTCATACGTAATATTTTACCTGAATCGTGTGGCCAAATATCACTAATTTCAAGTACAAGTGTTTCTGATGGAAAATCATACTGTGTTTGAAAACGAGTTGATTCCATCAGTGGTTGATTATTACGAAGCCAAGTAAACTAAACGAAAACAAAACATCTTTTTCTCATTTTCTTCTATGCTTATTAATTTACTTGTGGTACGGGTCTTCCACGTATTTTAGTTGTTAATATAACAGGTTGTCCTTCTTGTGCAACAGCTAATTTTAATGGTATAATAACTTCTAATGGTAAATTTTGTTCGTTTTCTGGCACATGTTGTTGATTAACTGGCTTTGTTTCTAATAAACGAAATATTTCTCCACTAACAAATGGCGTTGCATCGACACCCGAACGAAGATCACTTGGAATACGTGGTTTGAATTCCAATGTTGAAAATTTATCATACGGTACATATCCAGTTTGATCAATTTTTGATACAGGTACAACAGTTAATTCTGTTTTTGTACGATCTTGACCAGCTGGATTTTCAGCTACTAATTCATACGTTCCAGAATCATTTGGTCGACTATCAATTAATTGCAAAAAGCAACGTTTCGTTAACATATCATAATGTGATGTAACACGATTCGATGCCATTAATGGTTGATTATTAAGCATCCAGGTAAATTGTGGTAATGGATAACCTTCAACTTGTGTTGTTAAAACAACAGTTTCACCTTCGGATGTTGTTACTGGACGCAGTGGTGTAACAACTTTTGGTGCAGTTATTGGCATAACTGCATCACTTTCTTCGCCACCAACGATAGCTGATGGATGTTTAATATGATGTTCATCGAATGGACGAAACAATTCTTGATCGAAGAAACTTGTTTGATCAACACCACTTTGCACATCGTTTGTTCTATATGAAGGTTTTTCTAATTGTGCAAATGCCGTTTGAGGTACAAATGAACGCTGATCAATAAGTGGTTGATTTAAATCAACATTGACCATACATGATGTTTCATCTTGTCCCAAGGGATTTTTTGCTACTAAACGATATACACCGGTATCATCATCACGTCCATCGGTCATTGTAAGAAATATTGTTTTTGATGGTATATCATAATGTGTACGAAAACGATTTCCTTCGCAGAGCGGTTGATTATTTTTATACCAAGTAAATTGTGGTTGTGGTTTGCCTTGAATTTGTGCCGATAAAACAACTGGCTGATTTTCAACTGCATGAACATGACGGAGTGGTACAAGAACTGTTGGTCGACATTGTTCAGCATGTTCTTCTTCTGGTATAATTCGATTTGGTTTGATTTCTAATTGTTGTAATCTTGTTAAATCAACAAGTGCACGTTCATCAACACCACTGAAGCCTTCAATAAAACGTGGCTGATTTGATTGTTCAAGACGATCGAATTTATCTGCTGAAATAAATGCTTGATCGCGCACTGAAGGTAAACTTGATATATTAAGTGTAGCCGATGTTGAAACATTGCCGGATGGATTATCTGCTCGAACTGCGTAAACACCTGTATCGTTAGGTCGAGCATCATTGATTTGTAACATAATTAATTTTGTTAGAATATCATAATGAGTTGTAAAACGAGATGACGCAACTAATGGTGCATTGTCTTTGAACCAAGTAAACTAGAACAAGAATGAAAAAAATTCATTTTCAAAAAACCTATTTATTCAAAGTAAAGTTATCTCTGAGAAGCGAAACAAAAAGATGTTTATCTATTTTACTTACGTTTGGTATTGGACTACCATCAATTTTTGCTGTTAAAACAACATGAGTACCTTCTGGAGCATTAATTGATCGGATAGGCGCTAAAATTGATGGCGCTTGCGATTTTTCTTCGATGTCATATGGTTGTTTATTTTGTTTTGATGGAGTTTCTAATAGATGTATTTTCTCCAGATTAACAAGTGGTGTTTCATCAACACCACCAAATTCATTTAATGGTCGTCGATTTGGTTGTATTTGATCGAATACAGCAAAACGATTTGGTTGAGAAACATATGATGTTTGATCAACACCTGGCTGAACTTGTATTTGATGTGATTGTTTTTGAGGTTGTTCCAATTGTTTAAAGGCATCGATTGATATAAATGATGATTGATCAATTGAAGGTGCACCAAGAATTTGTAATTTAGCTGATGTATTGTGAAGCTGTTAAAAAATGGAAAACTTCTAGTTGTTTTTTTATTCTAAAGCAAAATATCATAAACGTACTTGTGGACCATTCGATGCTAATAATGTGTATGTTCCTGCATCACTTTCACGTACATCTTTTATTGTCAATGTAACACGTTTACTAGGCAAATCATAGTTGGTTACAAAGCGATTACTTTCACTTAATGGTAATTGATCTTTTAACCAAGTAAATGTTGGTATTGGAGTACCATCGACAATAGCTTCTAAAACTACTGTAACACTTTCAGGTGCGTGTACAGATTTTAGTGGTGCTAGAATACGTGCTGGTACTTGAACAATAACTTCATCAGTGTAATATTCTGGCTGTTTAAGAGATACTTCAAATTGTCGAAATAGTTCCGGATTAATAAAAGATGTATCATCAACACCTGTTGTTACAGGAACATTTGAACGATTTTGTGATGTAGGCCGTTCTATTTTTGAAAATGCTTCAGCTGGTACAAATGCCGTAGCATCGATGGGTGCCATACTAGGTACAACATTAAGACGAGCATCACTGCGCACGTCACCAGCTGGATTATGAGCGATAACTGTATATACGGCACTATCATCTGGTCGAGCACTATCAATACGAACCCATGCAGTTTTTGATGAAATATCATAATTCGTTGTTACACGAGTTGATGCTGGTAGTTCAGCACCATCTTTAAGCCATGTTAACTGAATAAAAAAAACAGCAACAGATAATATGATAAGATTTGAAGATTTTTCTCATCTGAATATTTTATTCTTACAAGAAAGCAAAATGCATCTTTACAAATGTCATCTACTACTTTTTTATTCGTAGAGCTGTTAGATGTTCTGAGTTCTTGAGAATTAAACACAAAAAATGCATTTAAGTTACTCGTTTTTATCGAAATATGCGACAAAATTTATCTATAATTGATTTGAATTTATTAAGCAGTTTTCTAGATTCACAGTCAAGTATACTCTCATAGCATTTCCTTGTTAGTTGTCATATACATCGCATTAGAAATGATTGAAATGTACATCGAATATGAAAACCATGAATAATAAGTCAATGCACTGTGTAAAATTTTTACTATCTATTTCAATAAAGTTGATTATAATCTGATTTTTATACCTGTGGTGCTGGATAACCATCAATAATAGCAACTAGTGCTATAGGTTTTCCTTCATGAATTTGTGTGTTTCTCAATGGTTGAATAACTCTTGGCATTCGTTTGATTTCTTGTTCCTCCCGTTTTGGTTGAGCAGCAGGTTTTTGATCAAATTGTACAAATAACTCTGGATTAACATAGTTCGATGTATCAATAGCTGGTCCTTCATTAGTTGTTGTTTTCAATATTGGGGCCTCGAGATATATAAACGCTTGCGGATTCACATATGAACTTTCATCGACTTTCGGTCCTTGATCAATAATTTTCTTTGGTTTTGCTTCAATATAACGAAATGCTAATGGATTCACATATGTACTTTCATCAACGGATGGTCCTTCTGGTGCACGTGGCACCGGTTTTGAACGTTCAAGCCAACGAAATGCTTCTTGTGGCACCATAGGCCGAGTATCGATTGCAGGACCTTCATCAACTCGATTAGGTAGATTAGGTCGTTCCAAATATCGAAATACTTCTGGATTAACTATTGGCGTTGTATCAACGTTTGGTGTTGTATCGCGAGCATGTGGTGCAACTTTTCGTTCTAAATAACGAAATGCATCTGGATTAACAATTGGTGTTTCGTCAACCATTGGACCATTGTCATCAGTTTTTTTGGTTGGTTTACGTTCTAAGATATAGTTTTAAATGAAAAAACAAATATAAAAAAAATGTATCTTTATTGAAATTTACCTAAATACATGAATGCATTTAGATTAGAAATAGATGATTCATCGACACCTGATTCTGGACGTTGAAAATTTTGTGGTATTCCTTTTCGTTCCAAATACATGAATGCATTTAAATCAACTTGTGGTGTTTCATCTACTGCTGGACCTGTATCTTGATCTTTTTTTAATCTAGCGGCATCAACTTTTCGTTCTAAATATCGAAATGCATCTGGTGTAACGATTGGTTTATCGTCGATTGATGCTCCAACATCAGTGTCTTTCTTTACTTTTGCTGCTTGTCGTGCTTCTAGGTAACGAAAAGCGTCAACATCAACAATTGGCCTATCATCAATTGTTAAGTTATCATCAATTTGTTTTGATGGTTTTTTAGCTTCCAAATAACGAAATGCGTCTGGATTGACAAAGGATTCACTAAACGATTAAGAAAATCATTTTTCTAATTTTACATTCATTATCGGTTCAATCTTAAAAGATAATTCGAAAAGCAAAATCATCTTTTGATTGTACGTAGAAACGAGAAGATGTTCATTTTAGTACATTCTAATTTTTAAGATATTTGTTTAAAATTTATTAGCACGGTTATTTGCAGGTTAAAATCTGGAGCTACGATGTTATGTTTAATCCAATTATAGATTAATGCAAAGTATGTAACGTAAAAAGTTCCCTGACAGACAATAATTATCTTTCAAAGATAAAATAAATGTCAACGAAGCGCTATCTAGCTTATTTATTTCTGCATTTCATACAAGATTCTGTTTTTCTTCTAGCCCTTGATGTAACTAATTATTAAGCATATTGCAAAGATTAATTATTTCTTGGAAATATTCATATTGATTATCTGCGACACTCAGAATTTGATCAGTTTACATTTTATAGTATTAGCTAAAGGACAAATGTAATATATCGATCCATCAATTTTGGTATTTATCTTATCACATAGTTGTTGATCTGTGCAAAAAAGCTAAGAATTTACGACTTACGAGGGAACCACCCGAAGTGATCCACCGCTTTTGAGCTCATACTTTGGGCATAAGTAGGGAACCCCGAAACTAGAATAACACTATGAGGATTTGGGCCCGTGCGTCTGTGAGGCTGAGTTATAGCCGTTTTACTGGATTTTTGCCCTATGGCACTGGTTTACCTGCACAGTGGAATCAACGAATTTCGATCAGAAATTTTGTGCATTAAAAGGCCTAAGCGCCACTAGAATACCCTGAAAGTTTCAGACAAAACGAATGCGTCCTTCTTAAGATATTGAATTTTCAAAAACCGACTATTTCTCGCAAATAGTTAGCAAAAATCAGAATTTATTGTAAATTAGATATCTTAAGAAGAATGCATTCGTTTTGTCTGAAACTTTCAGGGTATTCTAGTGGCTCTTAGGCCTCTTAATACACAAAATTTCAGGTCGAAATTCGTTGATTCGACTGTGCAGGTAAGCCAGTGCCATAGGGCAAAAATCCAGTAAAACGGCTATAACTCAGCCTCACAGACGCACGGGCCCAAATCCTCATAGTGTTATTCTAGTTTCGGGGTCCCCTACTTATGCCCAAAGTATGAGCTCAAAAGCGGTGGATCACTTCGGACGGTTCCCTCGTTAGTTAGGATCATACGGTGACTACTCTGGATGTAAGTATTTGAGAATTGTAGTTTTACTAATGTTTCTGAAGGAAACTATAACATCTATTTACAAGTTCAGCAATGAACAAATAATAGTGAAGAGTTTTGTGTATTGAGATCATTCATTACACAAAATAATAACTGATTGTTGTTTTCGAAATCGTAAGTTTCATAGAGATATTGAACTGTTCTTTTAAGGAAAAAAATTTTAAATTACCTTTCAACACCACTTCGATCATAGTCTTTATTAGATGTAATGCGTTGTCTATTTTCTGGTGTTAAATATTTAAATGCATCTGTTTCGACATATGATCTTTGATCTATTTTTGCTTCAGGAATAACTTGTAACGTGGCTGTACTTTGATCCGAATTTAGCGGATTATCAACTATACAAGTATAATAACCTTGATCATCTTTACATACATCAGTTAGACGTAAAACAGATGTTTTTGTTGTTTGATCAAAATATGTTGAAAAACGTTTTCCAGCCATTAACGGTTTATTATCTTTTAACCAAGCAATCTAGGAAAAACAGTTTGTTACTTTTTAAGAATTGCTTTCGTTTCGTTTTGTCCTACTTTCGGTTTTGGATTTCCTTCAACTTGACAACTAAATTGTACTGTACCACCTTCAAGTATCGAAGTATTCATCGGTGTTTTAAGAATTTTTGCTGGTTTTTGTTGTAAATTTGATGTATCTGATTCTTGACGTCCTTTAAATGGACGAGGACCTGTTGGTTGTTTTTCAATGTATTTAAATGCATCTGGTTGTACGTAGGACGTTTCATCGATGGCAGGTGTTTGTTCAACAGCAATGTAGGCGCTTGTTTGTACATGACCTTGAGGATTTTTTGCAACCTAAATTGTAAAATTTCCAAATAAACAAAAAGAAACTAGCTAGCCATAGTCAATTAGATACATACAACTGTATATGTCCCACTGTCTTCTGGTCGCGAATCATTAATACGTAATGTAATAGTACCACTGCCAGCATCGTAGGCAATTTTATGTCGTGCCGATAATGGCAATGGCGCATTGTTTTTAAACCAGAAAAGCTAAATTAAATTGATTGTTTTAAACTAACGGTATAGATATATGTAAGAACAAACCTCAGATTTTGGAAAACCTTGAACTTGGCATGTTAAAATAATAGGTTGACCTTCTTTGACATTAGAATCTTGTAATGGCCGACTAAGTGTTGGTGCTGTTAATTGTCGTGATGGAGCAGCAGCGCGTTGAGTCTTTATCAAAGAAAGTTAAATCAACATTTTTGCAAGGAAAATATGATTTATGAATATCTATTGAAAACAATGTGGTTTCTCGCTGAAAGAAATCTGCCTGTGTTGTTTCCACAGAATATCCTGATAAAAAGACTGAATTTAACATGCTTTTATTCGATTTTCTTGCCAAATTCAGCGTTACTAAGTGAGATTTCATATTATAATCCACCGACAGAGATTTAACTAGTGCCTATTATTTTCTTTTTACCGGTTCATAGAATACATCATCATCGCTTGTACCATATGAAGTAAGACTACTACGTGGTCCTAGTGATCTTGATGGTCGTATACGTTTTATTTGTTTTTCTTCAAGTTCATGAACAAGTGCTTTACGTTGTGTAAGTTCAACTTTTTTCTTTTGCATATTTTCAAATTGTGCTAATCAATAAAGAAAATAATTATATCAATCGCGTTTTATTTTTTTACAAAAACAAAAGAAAAAGAAATTTACTAGCTGGTATAAGTTTTGCACTTGATATTTCTTCGTCATTGGGTCCAGCAATTTTGATTGTATACGTTCCGACATCTTCATTGGTTGTCGATCGTATAATAAGTCGACTTGTTCCATTCGTTGGACTAGTTATATGATAGACTCTAAAGTAAAATATTATTGATTAATTTAATGTTTGTTTTTCGTCATTAAGTTCCATGTGCTGTTTTACCTATTATTTAATTGCTGAGAATTATAAATGATTTCAACATCATTGTGAAACCATTGTATTTTATCAGGATGTCCAGTAAATTGACATTCGAAGACAGTATCGGATCCTGCATATAAAGGTTGATCTTTTAAGCCGCCATTGATTATTTTAGTGTGTTGATCCGAATAATTTGGTCGAGAAGTATAATTAGGCAAAAGTGGAGGAGCTTGAGGAACAAATGATTGAGGTGTTACATTCTGAGATGTTACATATTGTGATTGTAGAGACGATGTTGGTGAAGCATATGAAAGAGATGCTTGAGATGAGAGAGGAGTATATGATTGTGGAGAGGTTTGTTGTTGAGTAATCGTTTGTGTGGTATAGAAATGAGATGGTACTCGTTGTTGTTGTTGTTGTTGTTCATATTGTTGATGATGAAGAGGGATTTGTGCATGACTTAAATGAGTTGCTTGAGTTTTATACACTGTTTCTTGAGGTACGACTTGATGCGATGTTCTCAAATGATGATAGGTTCGAGCAGGATTTTCTATGTGATAGAAAAGTAAATAAAAATGTCAGTATTAGCATGAATCGGTGAAAAGTTATTTCTAGTGAGAAAACTTAATCTCGCTCATTCACAATCACATTTTCTATTCTTCTATGCTCGATTATTACTGTAGAACAATGTAATTTAATATGTATCATATGAAAATTCAAAATCAAAATGATTTTTTAAAAATATTTCTATCTATACCTGCAACATTAATATCGCAAGTTGTAGTTGCTGATCCAGCTGGGGTAGTAGCAACACACCATACTTGGCCAGTATCGCCTCTTGTGATATTAATAATTTCCAATGTTGAAGTTTCATATTCTTCAATTATACGATAATGTATATTATCAGATACAATTGGTTGAGAATGATGATACCATTGAATCTGTGGTCGAGTATGTTGAGGACCAGAAGAAGTTAAATGTACTGTTATTTGAATAGTTCCACCTTCGAGTGCATCGATAGGCTCCAATGGCTAAACAAAAACAAGAAAAGGATTCTAATTTGACAGGGCTAATTATTCAAGGCTAACATATGCTCTTTAATGTCATTATATTGATAGGAAATTCTTGAAGTAAAATATGTCTAGCAGAAAATAATAGCTATTCAAGGATAAGCAATTATCAGAAGACAATGATAAATTCTGTTTATTTTTGCATAACAAACAAAAATATTGTATCTTACTGGAGAGTTATTTGTCTTATTGTAATGTTTTTTCACATTTAGAAGAAACTTTAGGAAAAGTTTCTGATACTTATTTCCTATGAAAATCTGTCTCATATCATTGTAATTCCTTCTATTGTTATGAAATAGACTTGTAACATGAAAATACGAGATTTAACTTTGAATTTTATGCAGTTTATTAATATACCTTTGTAAAATTTGGTTTTGTAGTAATATATGAAGTTGAAGTAGGCTGTTCATGAGAATAAGCATAACGGATTATAGATGTAGCTGATTCTGTTTGCATATGCTCGGGTTCATGAGGTACGTATTGTTGATATTGTGAATATGTGGGGCCTGCTTGTTTAGCTACAGTCGCTACCAGACCACTGCTGCGTTGTTGTTGTTGTTGTTGATTTTCTTGATTACTTGAAACTAAAAATGAAACTGGTTGAAATTTAGGTTGTGATCCATGAATTGAATATTTTATTTCATTATGTTGCCGTTCAGATGGTATTTGATAAATTTCTGTTTCTTCAGTAACTTGTGTTATTGTTCTTGATGGTTGTGAATAAAGATGATAGGATTCTAATGTTTGTCTTGGTCCTTGTTCATAATAAAATACTGATGAATCATCCATATGACGACGTTTTGGTGCTGAACCTTCTCCAGTTGCTAAACAACATAAAACAATGAGTTGTTCTTTCAGGCAAACAAAAACTAGCTTATTTATACTTACAATCAACAGTGAGACGTGCTGTTGTACGACATGTGCCCAGTGAATTTGTTGCTGTACATGTATAATTGCCTTGATCATCAAAAAATGCTTCGGGTATATAAAGTGTTGTACGACCATCACCATAATAGTCGAGGCGAAATGCAGAATCATCTCCAATTAATTTACCATCTTTATCCCAAACAATTTCCGCTGATGGTTGAGCTGAAATAAAATAGAATTGTTTTTTTTTGTAAATCAAAATGAAAAACCTCGTTTGATGCTTACCAGAGACAACAACTTCGAAAAGAACTGACTCGCCTTCTCTTGTTGTTTGATCATGTAATGATAGAGCAAAATATGGTGCATGATTTGAATCTAAACCAACTGTTGTTGTTAAAACTTTCGATGTCGATGATAATGAACTGTCTGGTTGTAAAACCAAATCGACTTGATCATATGGTCTTATGCCACGAATAACCGATCGGTTTGTTGTTTCATTATATCCACCTGTATCTGATGATGTTATGGTTCGTTTTGTTGTTGTTGTTGTTGTATAACTACCATCGCCAACGGTTGCATATTTTTCAACCGAATTATTAAATCCGCTTAAACCACCAGATACAACAAATTCAATAGGTTTAAATTGACGTGCTGAATTTTCTAAAGTAAATAAAACAATTGAATAGTTAAATTATTGCTGCCATTTAGACATAAGTATTCTTTTCTTCTGATACTAATAGATAACAGAGCGTCTAAAAAATTTCGGATTTCTTTTATATTACGTACTCAGAAAAGAAGTCAGCTGTTTAAGGTCATGAACGTCTATATGTAATAGAAGCCCACCCTCTCTGAACGTACGCATAATAGAAATGTAAATAATCAACTAGATAAGTTCATGATTCCCTGATGTATACACGTAACTTGTTTTGTGTACGTCTAATTTTGTCTGTTCTATATGCGATCGATTAATGAACATATGATTCTCATTCATGGATAGAAACATACTATGCATATAAATGAACATTAATCATAGACAGTTGTAAAGGAACTAGGAAATAGGAAATAGACATGTTGTCATATTATTCTGTCGCTGTAATTCTTCTTATCAAACTATTAATAGTCTAGAAATGTAATAATGTAGTTTTTTTTTATTAAATTGACAGATATATGTATTCGAGTGGATTGCGATCACATAAGAGTTGTACATAATTTCCATATAAGTCTTTGACTTGTACATTCATTTTTAAGCTGATGTTGTCTAGTAGAGCTACATTGGTAAATCATACTTCAACAATAATTTTTTTTCTTTCTCTACTCAGCCAAGGCCAAAACTCTATTGGTCTAGAAAAGTGTTTTCATACTTAATAGTCAACCAACTGTTAATATTTTTCTTGAAAGATATTAAATAGTCAACTAAGTGTAATTGAACTAATTGATTCCTACTGGGAAATTGCTTTGGAATTATCTTAAGATTAATTGGATATTTAATACGTGAAGACGGATATAATCATTAATATGACATTAATTCGCGTTAGCGAAATAAGAGAATTTTATGTCGTAAATCAAATATTTGAGCATTGATGAGAGCTGATCAATTGAAATAGGGCAAATTGATGACCTTTATAACTCGAATTCAAGGTCAAAACTAATCATATGATAGTATTAATCCTTGACGGAAACATGTACTTTTCAATATTGAAAATGAGCTGTCTTAAACTATGAATTAACTCTTTACCAGTGTATCTTTTTTAGATTCTATATAATCTAAATGTTACATTTGATGAACTCGTCAAAACTTAGAACAGCTGTTCTAAGCAATAAGGAAGAAGATGGGTTCTCAATAGTAAATAATGTCGTCTTTGACACACTCGTCGAGCAACTGATGCTATGCCTATAATTGATCTTTCACTAATTATTCTTTAATATTCGATTTTTTTCTCGTCTTAATGATTGTCATTCATAAAGAAAAGAATTTTCATCGGACCATCGTTATTGATCGACCGACAATGTTTGTTATTTTGTCTAAGTAACATTCTTTTGTATCAAAGCTTGAAATTCTTCGCACATATTAGATTGTTCACATTTTCTTTTCTTTTAGTATATGATAAACATTTAGAATCATAAATTCCTTATTCTATTATATAGATCAATAGATAATTCAATTCAATTCACAGAAGATATTTCGGTATAAGTGTTTTTTTTACAAAGATAGTTCGACGAGAACATTATAAGAAGGATATGAAAACAAATAATTAAAAAAATAGAATCTACGACGAGAGTTATACGTAACCAATCGAAGTGTTACTCTCGGTGACCGTGACCAGAGAAAAATAGTATCATGATTAGGACGGAGAAATAGAAGAAAAACGTTCCCGTGACCGAATCTAAAGATTACACATATATATATGTTCTGTAGTTTTCATACTATTATCTGATACATTGTATCAATCAAAATATCTGCAAAGGATATGACTAGAAAAAAAACTATATCGAATTGAACTCAATACATAAAAGAAAGTTTTCTCTAGAGTAAGAAAAGAAATTAAAAAAAGAGCAAGATTCATCTTACATATCTTTAGTAAAGAGTATTTTTATTAAATGATTATCTATTCTATCTCTCTTATGTTCAATTATTCATATATACTAAATCAATTTACCTGTACTTAATGATAAACTTTTATCTGTTCCATTCGTAGCACTCGTCAACATTCTTGTATTATAATCTTGTCTATATTGTTGAGATATTGTCGACGCATTTCCATCTTCAAGATTAAAGACAAATTCGACGGGTTGATTTAAGTCAGCATGAATGGTTGGCAGACCATACGATTGTTCTTGTTGACTTTCGATACCTAAAATATATATGGTTATTATTTTCTAAACACGTATGATTTAGTTTAGCTGAAAATACACGTGCATTCGGTTGTTGGCGTAACTCTACTGGTGCTGTTTTTCTAGGTTACCTTGTTCTAAGATAAATTGACTACTCGATTCTATAGGGTGTTGAGGGGGTGGTGGAATAATTATATGTTTTTGTGATGTGTCAAGCGTGAAATGAATATCAGCTAACATGACAGATGTACTCTCTTGTATTTGTGGACGAGGAAGGACAAGGTCATCTGCAGACGGTTGATTCTGTTGAAATCGTGTTTCAAATGAAACAGTTGATGCACTTTGTTCTAATGATTGATTTGTGTTTGTTTGTATTTGAATTGGTCTTGTATCTAATGTTGATTGTACATTAGCAAGAAGCGTTGTTGAACTATCCTGAACAATCGGTTGTTTCATATGCATTTCAACAGATTCGGGTATGATACATTCTGTTGATTGATTAAAAGAAAACGTTGCTGATGATATTTCAGGTTGAATTTCATTTGGGCGTATTTCTTTTGTTTCTAGTTTAGCTTGCACATCAGCTATCAATGTTGATGTACTTTTATCGATATATTTTGGTTTGGACACGATTAATTCAATCTCATTATCTATATGTTTCTTTCGTTCGATTAGAACATTGGATAACGATGTTTCGATATTTGATGGTACATCAATTTTCGTAGGTAGACCAGCAATCATTGGTGATACTTGAGCAGCAATCGTACTTGTTGATGATTCAATATCAAGACGTGGAAGGATTAACTCAAATGGTTTTATTTGTCGATCTCTATTCAATTCAATTGTTGAATTTGTACTAGATTCTTCAATGGGTTGTTGCATAAACGGAGTACGTTTTAATGGTCTTTGACAAATTGATTCAGATTGAATATTCTCTTGAATATATGATTTATGTTTATGAAATTCTCTGGATTCTTCATCTTTATTTAGTTTTTGTTGTATTGACTTCAATTCAAAATCTGGTTGAATATTTGCAATTAATGTCGTTGAACTATCGTATACGTATGGGTTTTCAAGAATAAGTTCCATGTCATCAAATTGTCGATAACGTGTTACATTATTTAATTCTCGATCTTGTTTATACGAATTATCTTCTGTTAAAAGAATTTCTGTCGGCTTTATAGATGTTATTTGCGTTGATGCTGGAATATCAGCAATTAATTTTGATACACTTGGTACGATTACTGGTCGTTCAAAAACTAATTCAACAGGTTCATATTTAGGTCGTGTTTGTTTAAGATATTTTACTTGGTGTTCACCTTCTTGTGAAAGCTGAACTATATTTTGTTTAGAAAATAGAACTTCCATTTCATCGTACGATTCAATAGGACGATCATAATATTTTACTGCATGTTGATCTAATGAATAAGAAACTATTTATAAAGAAAAGGCCATGTACAAATCTCTTTCTTTTTTTTACCAAGAATTGGTTGTGTTCGATCGATGGTAAATCTTCGCGGTTTTCCATGTTGTTCTTTAATGATTATTGTACTATGTTTAGCTGGTAGTCTTGGTTTTTCGATTAATAATTGCATCATATCAGCTTT
>OENM01001328.1:4276-16484 GCA_900239745.1 Rotaria magnacalcarata | reverse complement strand
TTTACCTTCAATTTGTCGTTTTGTTGTATCAATTTCAATAATAGGTTCTTTACCACGACTATGTTTAAGAATCGTTGCTGAATGTTCTACTTGTTCACGTTTTCTTCTAGGTAATATAACTTCAATTTCTTCTTCAATATGAACCGTATCATGAAAATATTTTGTATCATGTTTAGTTCTTGTTTCTTTTCCATAAACATGTCGAGATGGTTGTTTTTCAGCAACGATTGTTGTTGTATGTTCAAGTTGTTTCATAATTGATTTCGGTACAATACATTCTACGGTATTAGCTGAGTGTGGTTGAATTGGTTGATCAGCAAAACGTACTTCACGTTGACTTTTTATTTTTGTTTGTATATTATCAAGAAAAACACTTGATGCTGGCGTACGATTTAGTTTCACTATGGTTGATGAATGATGTGTTGATGTAGGTAATGAGAATTCTATTGGTTTTTTCGATAAATTTGATTGAATGAATCCGGACCTATTACATAAATCGTATGGATCAGACGGTGTACGCTGATGTGTTAATATACTACCTATATCAACAGTATGAAAACAATCACCTCTTGCAGATTTAGTAATATTTGTTGATGAATGCTTCGTAGGTAAGATTTCAATAGGTTTAGAAATGGTAAATTCAACAGATTGTATTTTTCCTGATGTAATTGGTTTATCAAAAACATGTAATTCATGTTGACCTTCAATGGTTCGTCGCCGCAGTGGTTGACGAATATTGGTTGTTACTTTACGACATGCATGTTGAACATCTTTGACAACAGTTGATGAGTGTTCTCCTTGTGTTTTTGTTATTTGAGATTTTGTTAAAATAACGTCAACAGGCAAACGTTCAGCTCGAACATACTTAATACTTGTTTCATCTGGAATCGAATTTGTCGACGAATGAATATGAACAGGTTTTACTAAACGTTGTTGATGTTTAAGAGAATCTTCTAATGTTTTTAAATTATCGACACTTAATGTTAAGACTGTTTTTACAATAGGTTTTAACTGTTTATGAAGTAAATTTTCCGAAAGTGAACATTGATAAGTATTTTGATCTTCTCCTCGGCTTACAGATGTTGGCAGATGACGATAAACGTCTTCACTATGTTTATATTGTTCTTTTGTTTCATATGTAGTTTTATTTTTTTGATTATTTAAAGAATTATTCTCTCGGTGAAATTTTTTATATTCATCTGTTAAATCATTGAGACAATCCAGATATTCACGTTGAAGATTCAAATCATTTCTATATTGTTGATTATTATTTTCTGATGATGAATGTCGTCGTTTTTTAAATTCATATTCATAACATGTTGTGATTTTATTTTGTTTTTGTTGTTCTTTATTATTTGTAGCGGACGGCTGAAAATTTTGTAATTTCATCGGATACTGCCGATTATGATGAAAATCGGTTGCACGTGTTAAAGATTGACTTTCTGTTGGACGATATCGTTTATTATTATTATGATTATGATTATGATTATTACTTGAAGAAATAAACGATGATTCTTGTCCCAGTGAATATGTATTGGTGAATAATTGTTGTTGGCTTTGCTGTTGCTGCTCATTTTCACTGTGTCTTTTTTGCTGTGAAAGTGGAGTCGGCGAATTTTTGATAAGCTTATCGGGCAACATGTTCTTTTTGTTACCACTGCCTTTCGATGGAGATATACATAGGCAAATGCTTTATTGTTATTTACTATTTCTAGAGTTAGGATATAATATATATATATATATATATATTTGGCATTGCGATACGACAGTATTCAATGATATTCGTTGAATGGAGACACTTTCTTTGCTATGCCATTTATAGATCGTATACAAGAGAGTACATCATTGTTAGTGCTGAAAGCGAGCATCAAGCAAAAAAATTGACAAATGCATTTCTATTCAGAAAACAAACAAATTCTGTCTTATTTGAGTAGCCACCACCCCCGCAATGGCACACAACGAAAAAGATAAAGGCGACGGCAAGAAAGAACATATGACAATCCATGATAATGTGTCTATTAATGAAAAACCGCCTACCTCTGTTGATATCGGCATTACCACTAGTTGCAGTTCGACGTGTAACTGCCCTCATTTGAACACTGGATGTTGATGTAGAAGGAGATCCTAGATTAATAATTTAAAAAAATAACCACATGAGAAAATGGTGACCACTTCTCACAGAGATAAAGAACCACAATCGACTGATACGAGTTTGTACAGTTTGGATATATTCCTTCGTTTCTTTTTTTCCTTTTTCTTCTTTCCAATAAGAATATGTTCCCTTTTCTATCTTTTTTTCTTCCTCTTTTTCTAAATATGTTATGGTATTTTCCAGAATCAATCATTCTCCATGAGACGATATGTATTTCATACACGCACGTATTCTCGAATACGTCTTTTTTTTGCATGCTTATATATAAAGGATAAATGCCTAGGAGATGGAAGGATAGACATAGACCAACTTCTTTTCTATCTTATCATGTTATTTTTCTCCATCAGTCGTTCGCTTTCTTTGCTAGATCGTTACACAAACAAGTATAAATCTTGGCACATATCACGGCGGCGACAACAGGACTAAGATGGATATAGAGAAAATGGATTATTATCTTTTTTTCTTTCTTTCTGATTATTAGTATACAGAGGAGAAAAGAAAAATGGCGACCAACAATCGTACAAATATTAGTCTGTAGGCGGCAAACAACATTTGTTGACGATATTGAGACAAAAAAAAAGAAAGATTTGTTGCTTTTTATTGATCTCAAGGGCTCTCTATTTATAGATCTATTCTGTATTGTTAATAAGCAAAACGAAAGCACATCATAACCATAAATACTTACAATGAAGTACTACGTATCTTTCTTGTATTATTTTCATCAATGATAAAAGAGCATTCACAAAGCAGATGCTAAGTAAAACATTCAAAATAATAGATCTATTCAAAGCAAAAAAAGGACAATGTACTCCAAATTATATACATAAATGCTGTCTATTTAAAAATAAAGCATTAGCGTGATCTAGGTACAGTCGAGTGTATTGGTGACTTTTTTTTTGTTGATAATTTCTTACCAAATACTGAAACAGTAGGAGGAATGAAAAGTTCAGCAGTACACGTTGCTTTTCCCCAATTATTTTCTGCTTGTAAAGTATATTTTCCAATATCTTCATAACGAACGTTGCTTATTGTTAATGTATAAGTATCTTTAAAATTATTTTGTTGATAACGTTTATTATTTCCTAAACGGTTTATTGGTGATCCATTAAGTAGCCAGTAGACCTTGAAAAGAATAAGATAAAATATTTATCTCGTTTTTCTTCATGACAAAAAATTTACATTCAATGGTTGTGTACCAGTAACTCGAGCTTCAAATTTAATTGTTGAACCAATTGATGCTTTTTGATCATTAAACAATTGAAGAAATTCAGGTGAATAACCCATTGGTTCAATAATCATTGGTTCAGGAACAATATTGATCGGTAAAACATTTACTCTAGCTGAACATTTCGATTCACCTTCGGCATTAATTGCTTTAGCTTGATAAACACCAGTGTCATTCACTGATAATCTAGGTATTTCAAGTATATGAACATCATTTTCAGTTCGAATCTATGAAGACAAAAAATTTGAAATGAACGATCGCTTTTTTTTAATTTGTGATATCCGTCTTAAAACATACTTTGCGATCAAATGTATTCTTCAATGGTTGATTATCTTTATACCAAACAATTTGTGGTTTTGGTTGTCCATCGGCACGTAATTCAAAGAGAAGTTTTTCACCTTCGTGAAGTGTTGCATCTTGTAATGCTTGAATAAACATTGGTAATGAACGATTTGATTGAGCACGTGTACGAAACATATTTATTCCATTTGATTGTATACTTACTTGACAAGTAGATTCAGTTTGACCCATTGAATTCACAGCTGTGATACGATAGATTCCTGCATCGTTTTCTTTTTCGCATCGATCTTTGATTAATTTACATAACTGTCCATCAAATGTCAATGTTAAATCACGTGAATTTTTCAATGGAATATTATTACGATACCAAATAATCTTAAAATAAAATAAAGATTTTACAATAGAAAAAATAAAATATGAATAGCTTTCTTTTTTTTACTTCAGGTTCAGGATGACCATTTATTGCAGCATGTAATTTTAATTTTTCTCCTTCATTGATGTTTGTGTCAAGAAGTGGTTGAACAATTGTTGGTTTACATAGTGTTTCAGACATTTCTGATTCACTTAAATTCGAAAGAATAAAATATTTTCATTCAAGTTTATTTTGTTTTACTACTAGTCAACTTACGGCGTACGACAGAAAAATTCTTCAACGCTTAATTGTGTAAATGAACGTGCTTCACCTAGTGCATTACGAATTACAACTGTATATGAGCCTGTATCTTCTGGAAATGCTTCTTTAATTAACAATGCTGTGTAATCGACTTCTTTTACAACCTATGTTTAGGAGAGAAAAACTCTTATTTTATTTTTGTTTGTTTGTTTTATTCATAAAACAAACCTTAAAATCTCGTGAAATTCCAAGTGCTTCAAAATCAATAGGATTTCCATCTTTGAGCCATTCAATGTCAATTTGAGGTGAAGCATCAAAACGACATGAAATTTTAACTGGTTGCCCTTCACGTATTAAATAAGATGCTTGTAATGGTTCTGTAAGACGTGGCTCGTGTTCAGATGACATTTTAATGTCTACGAGAAGATAAAGTTGCAATAAAAAAAAACAATTTCAATTACATTTTTAATTTCTGTTTCCTTTTTAAAAAGAAAAAAAAGAAGAACGCGATAGATACAAACATGCTAACGATTTTGTCGTCTAAACTAATAACTCGCTTATCCATCATCGCATCTCAAGGAGATCTTGGCTGCCAGAATAGAGAATAGCAAAAGACAATACCGCAGTATTCGATCTTACGTATACAAAAGGAAGACGTTATCGTTATAGAAAACCATTGGGTGTCTACTATCTTCTTCTGTTTTTCTTTTCTTCTTCTCTTACTTCCTCATATACCCTCGCGAAAAACCCAGATAATTCATGTTTTTCTCTTTTTTCTCAATCCTTTTTACCATATTGCTATCGATTAGATACTATGTCAAAATCAGTTATTCATCTATGTATATATATGCAAAAATATATCACGAAAAAAGTGTTTCCTTCAGTTATTTAACTCCAAGTACCAAGCGATATAAATCTGTTACTCTTTTTTATAATTCAATATCATAACGTTCTTCAATAATGAATGAAATTTATATATTGCAATAGAACTACTGAACCAACATCCTATATTTTGGAAATGGAATGGTTCGATAGATGTTACAATCTAGTGATGTTGATCTGTTTGTTGTCAACACTCTATCAAGGATATTCATACTAGAATTAGATAAGCAACTAGATATGAATATTTTCCCTCAAATATGTATATGCAATACTTGAAATATATACGCTTAGTTGATATGTGAGAGAATTTTATTACCAAGAAAAGAAAATCAGAAAAAATAATAATTATAAACTTCGAGCATAAACGAAATACAAATTGTATCAGATTACTTTGACAAATCAAAAATGGATATTTTGCTTTCTAGAAAACTATATCTAACCAAATCTTATAATGTATTGACTGACATGCATTTCCAGGATATAGATATATTGTAAGATTTCATTCAAACTAGTGTCAAAAGCAAATGCAAAAGAGAACACTAATATCAATCCATTAGTCAACACTAATATTTATCTTGCTATAGCATGTAACAGTTATTTTATGTGCCAAGACAAGTGACAAATTTTGTTTTTCTTTATGTATTTGTGCATCTCTTATCAAATTTCATCTCCAATTGGATACCAATAAGAATGTCAGCTGGTCATTCTTTAAAGTGCTTCTTTGAATGCAATCATTATGAAAAGTTTATGATCGTCGAATTAAATAGAAATCATAAGACAAGAGACGGCAGTGAGATATAACGTCGAAGACTTTTATATTGATTTGTTACAATGTCTCTACAGTTTTATTTTCTACAATCGAACATTGTTTATAATTTGACTAAACAGCATGATATCATACGTTATCCGAAAAGATTATGTTTCCTACAGTAAATTGAATATCATAATTATCGATTATTTTTATGTGGAAATGTATAAGTACCCTAAAGGTCATTGTCTGAGAGATGACAAAAACAAGAATCTAGCAAGAATAAACGCCTATCAAATAGTACGAAATATAGATATAAAAACATTTGTCGTACAGATGCTTTTTCGAACCAGGAATTTTCTTCTTCTTTTATATAGTGTATGAAATCAATTCATTAGAAACAGATGTTTCCTTTTCTCTATTTAAAGCACAGTAGATTATTAAAGTCACGGATGTGAGACTAGCTTTAAAAAGCATTTCTCATGTCAGTCAGTTTTTTATGATTATTCCTCGAGTAAAAATGCTATTCGATCAAAATAGCTGAGAATCTCGCGAATCGTTAGCCTTTAGTGAGATATGCGTTCATTGAAAAAAAGCAATTCTTTTTCATTTCATCATTTGTTTTCACTAATTTTCATGATTTTGAAAGAGCTGCTTATGTAAAAACCTAGATGAAAAACTCTGTTTAGAGCTCTTGTATGTAGTAACATAGAGTGGTGATTACAAGATTGCGGATGAGTAGGTGAATACTAGTTTGAATGAGGATATTTGATTGAGAATTTTCTCGTCATTTACAAATTCAAGATAGAAGAGTGCTAACTGACTGCTGTTGTGCGACTATGACATTGTATTTAGTACGCTACATGCACATTTGTGTGACCAAAATCTACCAGGCAATTCGGATGGGTACTCAAGTATGAGCAAAACGCAAAAAGAAATTTCTTTTCAAACTTCAAAAATGTCCTAATTTCAGCGACTATTCATTGTTTCTTTTCAAAAATTATGTCTTACTCAAATAGGCTACTGAGAAGAAATGACACGATATAAATTCCATAGAAATCTCACTCACAGTTGAAGGTATAATATGTTTCGACAACATCTTCATTATGTTTTTTTGTCATCGAAAATGATTCTATTTTTAAAATAGTTAACGTTTAAACCTATTGATTTTTTTCTAGTTAGTTGTGGGATGATTAACGTTGTCAGTTTGAAAATATATATAAATGTACACATTCGACTATTCAAACTCTCATTAGTATCACAGAACCCATCAGTAACTAAGCATTTTCCATTCTCCAAGACAGAAGCAGTATGGTAGATGCCATAGGCGACGGAGTCATTAGGTTTGGGGAGGCTCAGATATTTGAAAAGAATACATATTTCGTCGTGATTTACTTAACGTGCAATATATTAGGAAATCTGTTTCATGAATATTGTAAATTATTGCATTTATAGTTAACAAATCTCACTTCAACGGCTACGGCTCAGAGATACTTCAGTGTCATAAATGAAATAAAGACATTTACGATCAATAATGACACAGCAACGCTTTAATTATGCCTTTATTTCTCATATTCATTAAGGGAAACTAGATCAGTTAGACATGAAGGGCATTTGTTCTGAGTTTATTGCAAAAAACTAGAGAAAAGACGTTACTGCGTATGAACAATAGATTTTGTACTTATGATATTTTTGCTTTAGTCAAAGTTTAAGATGTTTCTATGCTTAGGTTGATAAAGAAATGAAAATTTTGATAGTATAGTCCCTAGTCGAGAGTCGAGAATCACCTAATAAATCCCCAGGCAGTCCCTGTCGTGAGTCCTCGACGAGTTAAGAAAAATTTGAAAACTTTCTATCGAGGCTATCAAAAACCTACGTAAAAATTCGAAAGTATCTTCGAAAATTCGTAACGGATTTCTAAAAAATAACTGGAAAGTGCCATAGAAATCTCGAGAAGCGAACAGAGAGTTTTTTGGAATTTCTAAGACACTTCACTCAGTTTTTACAAATTTTCGAAGACACTTTCGGATTTTTACGTAGCTTTTTGATAGTCTCGATAGAAATTTTTCATATTTTTCTTAACTTTTCGGGGACTCACGACAGGCCCTTCTAAAAAATCCAAAATTGGTGGGGGCTCTATAGATGCGTTAAGTGATTCTTGACTAGGAACAGAATTTTCGATTGTTCTGCAACCATATAAATAGATCAATACAGAAAATGTTTTCAATCAAAGTTGTGACAACGAATTTTAAAAGTCTATCTTCTCTCCAAATGTCGACTTTTTATCGTTCATTGAAAAAAATTTGAGCCTCCCCTAAATTCAAAACGTTCCACCGCCTATGGTAGATGCGTGGTACAGCCGTATCATCTTCCTTCGTTCGGATTCTTGATGATGGGTCGTACAGTTCTGAGCTATTTGAATATAGCCTAAAACTGTGTCTGCCATCGTAAAATCCGCCAACAACTAATACCTTTCCATTTGCTAACCGAGTTGTCATGTGGTCTACTCGAAAAACAGGCATCCTGGCAGCTTTTACCAAGATTCCTGTTGATGAATCATGTATTTCTGAGCTTTTTCAAGCAAAACAATCACTATATGCATACATGTGCCATCCTCCAGTAACTAAAAATTTTCCGTTTGTCATCAGAGTGGTTGTGTGAGAAAATCTTCCTATAGTCATGTTGCCACTACTTGTACAGAGCCCTGTGGATGGATCATACAATTTGGAATTATTTGCCATTCTATAGCCATTATTATCCAAAAATATCCGTCAGTAACCGGAGCTTTTCCATTGCACAATATAGTGACTGTGTGATAACATAGTCCCATAGTCATATTACCAGTCTTTGTCCAAAGTTCTGTTAGCTGACCATGGAGCTCTGAAGTGTTTAAATATGACCAAGTAGTTGATTCATTGTTGTAATATCTTCCAGCAACTAAGATCTTTCCACTCGGCAATACTGAGGCTGTGTGACTATGTCGTGTAAATGCCATTGTGTTTATGATGAGCCATCCTAGGTATAAAGAACAGTGTGCATAGATGTTGCTGATTTCTACCTGGTTGAATTCTATATCGGTGACACTGAATAGAATAGAATAGAATTTTTCTAGTTGCACTAGGTTTTTTATGAAATAAATTTCATCAATATGTAGAACCAATCAAAAGCTGTATTATACTCTGTTGATCATCAAATCAGAACCAATTTTTAAGTAAGTTGAAAATAACCTAATATGAGGGGTCCACAAGAAATTTATTTTATCCCGGTTTACTTTTCTATATATAAATATGAATTAAACTCCTTTTACTCCTTTAGTCCCTTTACTCCTTTTACTCATTTTGCTCATTTTGCCCCTTTTACTTTTATGTTCTACAATGTTAGCATTACGACATATAACAAAACATGTGCTTCACTAATCAGAATTCTTTAAAAACATCTATCGGCCAGTTTTCACCTTAATATTCTTTTTTTTGCAGCAGTAGCAGAATTCTCCCCATGCGAAATTCGATAATTCTGTTCATTTATAAACTGTGTTATATTCTTTCTTTCCCGTGTTATTTTCTTTCTTTTCTGTGTTATTGTATACACACACACACTATCTTACGAGAGAAGGTCCCTGGGTGTTTCTCTGGGATTTCAATGAAATCTATGTGGGTTTGTGAGGTTCAGTGTTAGTATCTCCAATGCAGCAAAATTAGCGGCTGAGATTAATCTGTTCAAAAAATTTGCAATAAAAACATTTTTTACTTAGAACCCTGAGGAGTACCGCAGGTAAATTTTTTGATTAACGAGGAAACCTGTCCAAGTGATGCCAGTCATTCGGGTTCATATTGTTCTCATAAGTAGGATCCAGTGAGACTAGAAAAAGCATAAAAGATTCCGTGCCGTTAGGTCTTTCTTTCAAAGTTATGACCGTCTTACTAAATTTTCGACCTTTGGCAAGGAATTTATTGAAAAACTGAATGTAGGAATTTCGAACTGAAATTTTGCCTAACAGTAAGTCTCATTGATGTTAGAAGATTCCAAAAGTTTCAGTGAAAACGGATTCATCATTCTTGAGATATGGAATATTGATGAAAACAGTCATATTCCGCAAAAATGTCGTAAAATTGACTTCTCTTCAATATTCAACATCTCAAGAATGATGCATCCGTTTTCACTGAAACCTTTGGAATCTTCTAACATCAATGAGACTTACTGTTAGGCAAAATTTCAGTTCGAAATTCCTACATTCAGTTTTTCTATAAATTCCTTGCCAAAGATCGAAAATTTAGTAAAACGGTCATAACTTTGAAAGAAAGGCCTAACGGCACGGAATCTTTTAGACTTTTTCTAGTCTCACTGGATCCTACTTTTGAGCACAATAAGAACCCGAATGACTGGCATCACTTGGAGAGGTTTCCTCGTTAATCAAAAAACTTACCTGTGGTTACTCCTCAGGGTTCTAAGTAAAAAATGTTTTTATTGCAAATTTTTTGAACAGATTAATCTCAGCCGCTAATTTTGCTGTATTGGAGATACTAACACTGAACCTCATAAACCCACATAGATTTCATTGAAATCCCAGAGAAACACCCAGGGACCTTCCCTCGTTAGATAGACAACAGAATTCTAAGCAGAATTGATCATTTACCAGCAGAATTTTGTAAGAATTCTGTATTCTCTACAGAATTTTGTATCAATACAAGAATATATATTTATGTATTTCTAATCGAAACGGAAGTTTTTCTTAGAATTTTGTTTAAAAGCAGAACTCTGAGTTTGTTATAAAGCTTGCCTGTATTTTATCTAAGGAGTATTGGTGTTTAAACTGAAGTCAAGCTTTGAATATTCAGTTGTCGAAGAATTTTTCAAATATAATTAGAATCTGCTGAAGGAATTTATTATTAGTGTCAACCGTATCGCTTTATTTCAAACAATCGTTTTCATATGAATGTTTTCTTAAATATTTTCTCATTAAAATTTCCATATCTAAATTCAAAAATGTTGATTTGTTGATCTAATGAGTTTTACAAGGAAATCAATACAGAAAAAAAGATTTTCATCGCAACCCCATTCGGGCTAAAATGTGTAACTCATATATCATGGATAACTTAGATAGATACTAGCTCAATAAAGAATTTGCTTTTATTTAATAGAATGAGTTTCATAATGTTTTTCGGAATAAGATAGAAAAAAACGTTTTAACATTTGGAGGTTATTGAATATATTAATACAGAATTGTAGTAGTAGAGAGAAGATATGAAGATGATATAAGTTTATTGATATTGTTGATAAAAAATGTTGAGAGATTTTAATTATTTTGTGATACGAGCTGGGTACTTGATAAATTTTTATAAAGATATATTTGACAAATGTTTTCGACTAAATGAAACAAATGGGCATTATAGATATACTAAAGAGGATCGAAGCTGTTATTTATACTTGGCTAATTTATTATCATATAGATCAGAGATGAGCAAGTCAAGTCAAAAACTGAGTTGACTTGATGATTTTTTTGAATGAGTTAAGACTCGACTTCCCATGGAAAAGTATTGCTCATAATGAACGTGAAAGAACGCGTTTTCGAAAAAATTGAACGTATTTTATCGACTAAACACGCGTTCTAAGAACAAATTAACGCGTTCGAACGCATACTTGTTGGTAAGCAACGCGTTTTTATTATATTGAACGCGTTAATAGTGGAAGCGTCTTTATCGTACGAACGCTTTCAACTTATATGCGTTTGAACTTGTTCGCAAGTAATTCGTTCTTATAGTTAGAAAACCCGTTTCTCCAAAAACGCTTGAAAACGTATAATGAAGAACTTCTTCGGCAACTCTCAGAACGTGTTTTTTTATGTAATGAAAAGTACTCATTTTAACTTAATGGAATTCATTATTTGAAATATATCGAAATACATGTAACGAAAGTGCTATGCCAATTAAGAAATATGTGTCAACATGAAAAAATTTCTTTCTGTTGCAATGCACTGAAAGGTAGTGTCTTGCTAAGCAAAGTGATCATCTATCTAGAGTTTCGTAATAAACGATTTTCCTTTTTCCTAAACTATTTTTTTTTATCAAACAATTTCGCTAATCTCATGCTTTTTTAATGTACATTCTCAAATCGTATATTCTTTCTTTTATTTGAAAAATAGTAATCAGGAAGGTTTTGGTTGATTCTAAACATTAAACAGAAATTTAGAAAAAGTTATACTAGTGTTGCCTCAAATGTATTTATCGCATTTTTACTTTCCATCGAAGGCATCAATTATTTTTGCTCATAATAAAAATCAGAATTGTCCAT